>JAHRHZ010000024.1:2583525-2596528 GCA_024137785.1 Ginglymostoma cirratum
GCTCTCACCCTGACCCCGACCACCCCCCCACCGCGGGCTCTCACCCTGACCCCGACCACCCCCCCACCGCGGGCTCTCACCCTCTCCGTGACCCCGACGCCCCCGCGGGCTCTCACCCTGTCCTGACCGCCCTCCGGCGCTTGCGGCTCGGCCTCAGGAAGGTGGATGCGCGCCCCGCGGCCTTTCAGCTCGTGCCGCCTCTCAACGTCCGGCCCGGGACGAGCCTGGATGGACCACCGTCTCCATGGCAGCAGGAACTCGCGGCAACACGAGCTGGGGCTTCCCGAAGTCAGCTCCAGGGACCGAGTTAGAAGAGCAGCCCGCCGCCTCCACCGGAACCATTTGGCCAGCACGCGAGGATTTACCCCGGAAGTGCATGTGCAATGTGCCCGCCATAATCGGGGGGAGGGGGAGTGGAAGGTTTGCAGTGGAAGTTGTGAACGACCCAAGAAAGGGGTAAGAGCGGCGAGAGGAGTGCGTGGTACCACCGGTGGACCGGCTGCACATCTCAGCGAGCAATTATCTTGTTCTCGGCTGCTGCTAATATCGGCCCCGGACAGAAATGTCGAGAAGACGGCATAGTGACGATAATGACGGTGGGTTGGAACGGCGCCGGTGCACGATGCGAGCGCCGCACTTAGTCCGTTACCTTCCTGAGCGCTTACCGGTTTATTAATCCTCTTTTGACTCCTGATAGCGACCTTTTTCAACCACGAGTCATGTCTAGTTCCAGCTCTCGTCATCGCTAGATATCCCTTTATTCTGCGGCTCTCCCTACTTAGCTTCTCTCATAAACTGTACTCCTGGTCTCAACCCCAGGCTGATCCCACAGTCCCTGTGTTCCTGGTATCAATGCCAGACTGATCCTACAGTCCCTATACACCTGGTCTCAACTCCACGCTGATGCCCCAGTCCCTGTGGTCCTGGTATCAATGCCAGACTGATCCTACAGTCCCTGTACACCTGCTCTCAACCCCAGGCTGATCCCACCCTCCCTATAGTCCTAGTCTCAACCCCAGGCTGATCCCACCTTCCCCGTAGTCCCGGTATCGATCCTGGACTGATCCCACCGTCCCCGTAGTCCCGGTATCGATCCCGGAATTGGTCCCACCGTCCCGGTATTGGTCCCATCGATCCCGGACTGATCCCACCATCCCTGTAGTCCCGGTATCGATCCCGGAATTGGTCCCACCGTCCCCGTGATCCCGGAATTGGTCCCACCGTCCCCGTAATCCCGGTATCGATCCCAGAATTGGTCCCACCGTCCCCGTAGTCCCGGTATCGATCCCAGAACTGATGTTGTTGGCCCTATACAAAAAAACTGCTGATGCTGGAAATCTGAAACAGAAATTGCTGGAACTCCTCAGGTATGACAGCTTCTATGACGAGAGAAACAAGAGTTAATGTTTGAGTTCAGATACACTTTTGAGGCAATAAGGAGGATTGATGAAGATAGCACAATGAATGTTGTCCACATGGATTTTAGTGACGATTTTAACATGGTCCCACATGTAATTTAAAAATCCATGGCATCAAAGGTAAAGTAGCAAGTTGGATCCAAAATAGGCTGTGAGGCAGGGAGGTTAATTTTGATAGGTACCTTTGTAGCAGGAAGGCAGTTCATATGTTATTCCACTGGGTTCTGTTTTGAGTCGCTGGATATTTGTGGTATACACCAAAGATTACGACCTTTTGTCAGGAGCATAATTAAGATACTTGCAGATATGGAAATTGATATGATAGAAAATCAGTTAGTAGTGGGGAGGAAAATTCCAGACTGTAGGAACGTAATGATGGACTAGACAAGTGGGGAGAAATGTGACAAATGGATTTCAATCTGGAAAATATGATGTAGCATGTTTTGAGGTCAAAAAAAGCAAGGGCATATTGTCATAAGTGATGGGATTCTGAAAAATGTACAGGAAGAGTGGGACCTTGAAGTGTATTACTATAGCCACTTGAATGTAGCTAGATCAGGTAGGTATATGGGATATTTTGTTATTGGTTGAAGCATGGCGTATAAGAGGAAGGTTTCACTAGAACTGTTAATGCTAGCTAGAGTATTGTATATTGTTCTGGTCTCTGTGTTGTGCAAAGGATGTGTTTGTATTAGAGAGCTCACAAAAGTCTACAAGAACATTGCCTCTTAGCCAAAATTCTCTAATTCTGGCAATGTTGGATAGGCTGCGTGCATTTTCTTTAGGACAGAAGAGGCTGAGAGGAGATTTAATTGATTTGAGTGAAATTATGAGGGAACAAGATAGAATGGACAGGAAGGACCTATTTCTGTTAGCAGAGGGGTCAATAATCAGGTCCATTTAGTTAAAGTAGTTGGCAGCAGGATTGCGGGGAGTTGAGTAATGTTTTCTTGCAGAAGATCTGGAATGCACTGGATGAAATTGTAGTAGATACTGAAAGCAGATTGAATTTGGAAACCAAAACACTTGGGTATGCACTTGAGGTGTTGTAACCTGCAAGACTATGGACCATGAGATGAAAGGTGGAATTAGACTGGATAACCCTCTTTTTGCCCACTGCAGATATGTTAGGTTGGACGGCTTTCTTCCATTCCATAAGTGTTTCTACACCTTGAAGTAGGCTCAGGAGTAGGCTATGTAGCCCCTGATCCTGGCTCCAACCTCAAATCCCCAGATACTTTGTTTCTGTTTGAGTGCAAACATTTGTTAAGTCATGTTGAATATGTTCATTGACACAACTTTCTAGGGTGGATAATTCCAAAAATTCATAATCTCTTAAGTGAAGACATCACACCTCATCTCAATCCTAAGAGGTAATAACTACATCTTGAAGGGAGTACAGTTATCTATGCCCTCTTGCTACCTCCATTTCCTACACTTGAGGTTTAATAACTTCCCACTACATTTTCAAATGGGTGCTACCAAATGCATTTTGTTCTACCCTGTTCGGAAACACATTCATAATCTTCAGACCTGAAGTTCCAGTCCAAGACTGCCAGTACCGATGGCGCTGTGCCTTAGCAAGGGTCTGAATCTTCAGTGAGCAAATGAGGAAAAATGGTGAAACAAGACAAGTTGTCTTTTCATAAAGAACATTGAAATCTTGAGAGAAAATGTGTTGACATTTTAAAATTGGGAAATCAACAGAGATCGAAACTGCAGTAAACGACTATGTAAATTTGAATCTTGTGTTGCTCCCATTGCTCTTCCACATGCCTCTAACATGGCTGCCATTGGTAATGCTCAAGAAAATCACACCCCTTGCCTATGATTATTGACCAATGCCAGCGTACCTTGCAGTACTTCCATTGGCTTTGAAACACTATTCTTGGAATTTTGTGGTGCAGCTGTGGGCTGTGTTAGGGGTTTCTGTGAATTGGATGTGGCTTACAGGCTGCAGTTTGCCCAGCTCTGTCTTGTAGTGAATACCATGTCTGCTCCTTTTAAACAAGTGCTTCACAAACCATTTTCCAGTGTGATTCATTTTCAGACTTGAACATCTATGTGATACTAGAGACCAAAAACAAAATAAATAAAGAAACAAAGTAACATTCAGTATCTGAATATTAGATTTTGCATATTATGGATCAGCATATAATGCATTTATGAACATCTATTTTTAAAGTACAGAACTTAGCAAGAATGTTATTTGTATGCTTGCTGATCATACTTCTTTTCCTTCCCTATCAATTATTGTAAAGAAATTGCAAGAAATATCACGATTTTGATTTTATTTTTGAAACTGTTTTATTTTGGAAGAAAAATGCTAGTCATTGGTAATGTGGGCCCTTTAAAAACAGATATTGATTGCGTGGGCAAAGCTGTGATGGACGGATTTGTATTGTAGCTATAATGTCATCCATTTTGAACTAAATAAAGGATACATCCTAGTATTTAAAAGGTAAGAAATAGAAACAGTGGAAGTCCATGGAGATTTAGGAGTCCATGGACACAGATTACTAAAATGTAGTAGGTACAAAAAAAATCAATAAAAGGGAATAGAATACTGACTCTTCTGAGTTGGAATATAAAAAGAGAACTTTGATACAAGGACCTGGTTAGATCATGCCTGCGATACTGTGTGCAGTCTTGGTTACCAAATCTTGGAACACATTGGTCTTGGATGGAGTACAGTACAGATTAATCAAAATGTCGTCAGGGCTGTAAGAATCAGTTTACATAAGGGATTACAGGTATATTTTAAGTATTTTCTGAAATATAGTAAAATAGGGATGATTCATTTGATTTGAGATTTTTTTAGGATCTCGAAAGGAATTATCTGTTAAGCTAGATAGAGAAAAGCTTTTTTCTGATGGTTACATTAGGACAAGAGCACAGAACCTTAAAATCAAAATTTGGCTATTTGGAAGAACTTGGGAGCTCTTTCAGCAAATGGTATACATATGGAGAATTCTCCCATTTAAAAGGTAGTAGATAATAGATCAATTAGTACTTTTAGATCTGAGACTGATGGACCTTGGTTAGATAAGCATCTAAAGATCAAAGAGTAAATGCAGGTAAATGGACTTACGATACAGATCAGCATTGACCTAATCAAATGGTGCAGATGGCTTGAGTTGAAAGACTGTTCTTATAAATTTGTAGAATAGTTACAGCACAAAAGGCAATTTGGCTCATTGTTTCTGTTCGTTTTATGAAGGATCAGCTCAGCTTTTGCCTCTCCTCTGCCTTTTCCTTGTTCTCCTGCAATTCCTTCCTTTTCAGATAATAACCAATGAGCCTGTTTCTACCATATTCTGAGGCAGTAAATTAGAATCCTAACAACTTGCTGCACTAAAAAAAAAGACTTAGCATGTCATTGCCTCCTTTTCCAAATACCTTAAATCTGGTTCTTGACCGTTTTACCCCTTGGAGTCATTTTTCCCTATCTGCTCTATGGGAAAATAGTAGTAACATCACTGGACTTGATAATCCAAAGGCACAGCCTCGTGTTCTAGAGAGACTTATTCAAATCTCACCATGCCATTTCATAAAAACCTTAAAGTGAAAACTAATCTCAGTAATGAAGAACATGAAACTATCACCAATTGTTGCAAAAACTCATCTGGTTCACTAATATCCTTTAGATGAATAAATCTCTCATCCTTACTTGGTCTGGTCAATATTTATCTCCAGGTCCACAGCAATGGCCTAGAAAGCTTCTGAGTTCAAGGGCAGTTAGAGAGTCAGCAACATACCTGACTTATGCTAGCAATGCCCATATCACATGAATTTTAATAATTTTATGATTTTTCTTAAATGTCCAAATCCCCTCATGATTCCTTAGAGAAGAGATAGTTGAGAGGAGATTTGATCAAGGTATAAGAAACAGTCCCATCTTCTCTAATCTATTTACATAACTGAAGTTTCTCATCCCTGGACTCATTCTTATGAAATTTCTTTGCACCTAATCAGCTGCTTTCACATCTTTCCTAAAGTGTGGTGTCTCAAACTGGATGCAGCACTCCAGTTAAGGCCAAACCATGTTTTATATAGGCTTAACTTCATTTCCTTGTTTTTGCATTGTGTTCCCCTGTGATGCTGTATGCTTTATTAACTGCGTTCTCAACCTGTCCTGCCACCTTCAGATTTTGTGCACATGTATACCTGGGCCCCTGTGCTACTGCATCACCTTTGGAGCTGTATCCTTTGTTTTGTATAGTCTCCTGCATTCTTCCTATGACAATGATCATTCACGCTTCACTGAATTAAATTTCATCTTGTAATTTGTCCACCCATTCCAGCAACCTGTTTATGTCCTTTTGAAATTTTGCAGTATCTTCCTTAGTTCACAATACTTCCAAATATCGTATTGTTCTTAAATTTTGATATAGTGCCCTGTACACCACGATCTAGATCATTAATGTCTATCAGGAAGAATAATGGTCCTAACACTAAATCCTCAGGAGTTCCGCTTTCATAAATCCCTGCTGATTTCCTTAATTAACCTGCAATTAACCAATTCATATTTTACCCATACTCAGTGTCAAGAGATTATACAGTAAATACTGTCTAAATCTGGTGTTAGTGCCCCATTAAATAGAATGAGACTCCCTGAATGAGACATTTTGACTGTTTGTTTCCGAGTTACATTCGACCTTCATTGTTGATTCACACTTCAACTGAATACAAAGCATTGCACTGTGAATGCATAGTTGAAGAATGTTAACTTCCCAGGTACATTTTAGTTAAACTTTTACTGTCGCATAAGGCAGTGTAGAAGTTCATAATTATAAAAACTGCTGTTTTGTTTTAATTCACTCGTGGGATGTGGGCATCACTGGCCAGCATGTATTTATTGCCTGTACCTAGTTGCCCTTGAGAAGATGATTGTGAGCTACCTTCTCAAATTCCTGTAGTCCATGTGCTGTAGGTATACACACAATGCCATTAGGAAGGAAATTCTGGATTTTGACCCAGTGACTGTGAAGGAACGGTTAGAGACTTCCAAGTCAGGATGGTGAGTGGCATGAAGGGAAACTTGCAGATGGTGGTGTTCCCAAGTGTTTGCTGCTCTTACCCTTTGAGATGGAAGCGGTTGTGGATTTAGAAGGTATTGTCTAAGGATCTCTGGCAAATTGAAGCATTTAAATTTGGAACTGAATTGCGCTTGCTTTTTGCTTTTTGCTTTTTGTTTTGCCGCTAATTTTTGGATATAAATTATTTAAATATGCAAATAAATGCAAACAACTAAAATATCATCAAACAAATGAAGTTTTGTGACTGCAATCATACTGTTAGTACGAACGTGATGGATTGGACAACCATAATGCGCTTATAATGAGAATATGATTTATGAAGTGAGCATTCTGCAGGCCTCAAATGATGCACTTCAGTTTCTTCTTCATCGTCAACATACCACTTCAGCCACCAGTTGACTGAGGAAGAGAATATTTGAGGAACATGTTTTAAACTGGAGATTAAGGTCATGGTTTACCAGGTGGCAGTGAACTGGGAATTCCTTTATGCTTTGGACACTCGGATAACTTACAGCAGGCGCCTCAAAGCACAGGAGCAGTACTACTCTCAGTGTCTTGACAAAATCTTCAAAATCCAGTAGCAGGCTAGTCATTCAGAACTAGTTTTGACATATAGAACATGTTTGACCCCAGACTTCTGAAATAGCTGCTCTACCTGAAACCATGATATGGCAGGAGACTCCCAGGAAACTGGCAGAAACACTTTAGGGATGTCTTCGAAGCACCCCTGAAGAGGCAAAACATCCCTGGCTTGTGACCAACCAGAATAGCAAAGGCTAATTTGACAAGGCACCAAGCACATTGGAAGAGTGGAGAGACATATCTGCATGACCCCCCAAAGCACCACCTGCCCAGCAAATGGCAGAGTTTTGCATTTTGCATTTATCAACCTCAGAACCGTTTGAAGCAGAGTGTAAGAATATCATGCTTTCTTCCAAGGGATTGCCTAAGACCAAATGTTGCTGGATTGAGACTGAAATTTAATCTAAGATAACTAATTCAAAAATAGCCAGTTGTGAGATAGTGAGAATTCCTGTGAAGTGGAGTTGCAGTACAGCTGGGACATTGTGGAGATACTGAAAGGTTGACCAAGAATGGAGTGTCAATATTTACAACAAGGTCTGGTTGTATGGCTATGTTTGGGTTGGTGTGGCAGATTGTCTTATGCGGCCCTGGTCCCAAATGTGCAGCCTAATTCTGTTTATTTTAAGATTCATTAATATTTGGCAGTAGTTGTGATCTTGTGTAGTTGGGAACAGGAGCAAATTATTCAATTTCTTAAGACAGAACAACCATTCAATTAGGCTGTGGCAGATTGGTCCCTAAGGTTGTGAATTGGCTCTACTGCAGCTGAGGTTTTGCTTAATAACCAATGTTCAGTTTAAATAAATGCTTTAGTTTACTTGTTTGCTGTTTAATTGAAAATAGCTGATGAGGTAGTCAGTTCTTTGCAATCAAAAGAAACATTACAACTAATCAATGGACCATGCACTCCATTACTGCAACTATGAGTGACCTCTTATCTCTATAACCATACTTTAATGTTTGTTCTGACGAACAGTTTAAATGAGACTCTCAGCTTACCAGTTGTGAGTTTCTTTTTTTTTTAAAGTGACAATTCAAAATGATGCAATTAGCTTTTAGCATCTCTAGCCCTCCCATCAATTTATGCGATAACTTATATATAATTTCTCACACAGGATGTTTAGAAAGTGCAAGAGAAAACTGCTGTTAATTGAAAGAAACACGCGATCCTTTTGGTGCTTCCCTTGCAGTGTGTTTGAAGTTGTGAAGCATTCAGGCTGTGAATTGTCAGCAGCAAAGTCATTTTTTAAAAATGACAAATTATATTATCAGGCCGAAAGCTTGTGTTGCAGGACAGGAATCCGTTTGATAACCTCAACTTGAAAGTACTTTTAAGTCATGCTATTTGTGGCTTTTAAACGGCTGTAGTTTTGTGGGAGTTAAAACTAAACATGAAATTGCTTGCAAGATGTTTGGAAAAACATGCTGTTTGTTACTGTTAAATGTAAGTCAATTCCAGCATTTTGGAACCAGCCAACTTGAAACAAACCAAGTGATGAACCTCAGTTTTGCTGGTCTGTAGGAGTCAGTATCTCAAACCAAGGTGCATTTATATGCTGAGTTACCTTAGAAACACATGGCTAAATTCACAACTGTGTTCCTGGTATCTTTTGTAATATCATGATGACATTTTGCTTTATTCATTGAAATGAATGAACAATAAATGTTCTAGTTCAATAAACTATTGAAGAATAGTTTGAAGAATTACCTGTTGGAAAGCAGAAAGCTAACATGACCAGAGTGAAATTTAAATTGTACATGTTTTAGGGTGCTTTATAAATGCATCTTTTTCTTTCCTACCAATCTGTTCTGTTTAACATTTTGGTAAGGTGGTCACAAGATTGGAAAGAAATTTTAACCACCCTCACGTATGTATTGGAATCTAATTGTAAAGTAGTATGTCCAAGTATGCTACATTCTGTTCTTGTAAGAAACTGTTGAAGTTTTTAGCCATCTATCAGTTTGCTTGTACTTCCTGATTTTATTTGCATGAATGAGCGTCTAAAAATTGTTTTTAATTTGAGACAAAGATATCATGAGGTGTCATCGCTCCATTTAAAATCTTTAATTTCCTGAAAAATCTATTTATTGCAGATTAGCAGAAAACTGTTTTAGTCAAATAATGAGATTTGTCTTATTTTGCATTAGGGCAACCTCACAAACGGAGAAGGACATCTGAACCAATTGAAATTGAAGATCGATTGGAATCTTTGATATGTCGTGTAGGAGAAAAGGTACAGTTTATTACTTGCCTAACTTAAAGCTGGTTAGTGAGCACTTAACAATGAGAGTAAACTGATTGTTACCGTGGAAAGAAAGTTGAGGCCTCTGTCAAAGGTGAGAACAAGCACAAAAGTCCTTTAATTACATTTTGATACGTCCTAAAATGTACTGTGTTCCCACCTTCCTTATCAATTATAAAATTTTAATATTGTCTTTTCCATTGATAGACAGTTCTAACCTTGAACTTCACCAAAACTGTTGATATGATTTGACAGCATACTTACACCATCAGATCTAGTGTTTTTGAATTTGATTTACTTGTTTTGATTTGCAGAGCACATCTTCATTGGAGAGCAACTTGGAAGGTCTAGCCGGAGTTTTAGAAGCTGACCTGCCAAACTATAAAAGTAAAATCCTAAGAATACTTTGTGCAGTGTAAGTTGAATGAAACATAGTGTTATGCATTAAATTTAATTCTTTAAGATTTTGTATTATAAAGAATTATAATTCTAATATAATTATAATCTGGTCTTTTGTCCAACAAACTAATTATAAGTGCTAGAGTGAATTGGAAGAATTACAACTAATTCCCACCATGAATAGTAACTTATTTGGTTATAAAGGGAGGAATGTTTCTAGCTTAAATAACTAACATTTGGGTAAATAGTTAGAGTGGTCTAGTGGATTTTTTTTTTGAAAACTCAGCAATAAGTGGGTCTAATCTTTGTTGGCTTACATTATTATTTTGAGTATCTGACAGTGTTATTTTGCCCTCTAGAGCACGACAGCTTCCTGAAAAATTAACTGTGTACACTACACTGGTGGGGCTATTAAATGCAAGGAACTACAACTTTGGTGGAGAATTTGTTGAAGCTATGGTTAGACAACTCAAGGAAACTTTGAAAACTAATTTATACAACGAGGCAGTTTTTGCTGTAAGTGTCACCCTTGTGGTTTTTGTTTTGATGTTTGCCAACCATCCTTGATTTCTGTTCTACTTCAAAGGGTTCCAACTACTCAACCGACTTGAAACATTCTTAACAGCATTGCCATGTTTGCCACTGTACAAGTTTGCGTCGCTTAAAACTAATGTGCAGCATTTGGAATAGTTTTGACTAGAGGCTTTGCATTTTGTGTATAATAAAAAACAATTATTGGACATTGACAATATTGGGGGTATGATGGATTCCTATATTTTTGATAATTTAAGAAAGTGCTAACCACTTAAGGCATCTTATATTATCAGCAGTGCACTTTTAGTGAGTGGTGAAAAATGCAATATTGCTTGTGAATGCACTCTATCTCCATTTCAAAAGTCTGTTATCTCATAATTAGCATGTGGTGATCTTTCCTGGAAAGATTTTGGTATATGTTAAGTGCTCAAGCAAGTGGTTTGGCATGAACAAAATTGAATAACGTCTGCACTAACATACAGCCAGCATAGTATTTGTACAATGACTAGTCGCATGCCTGAAATAATATATAGCATCCGCCTTTATCACATCATCGTCTTCATGAAGAATCATCCAGCACCTTCTATTTCATGAGAACTCATTAAATTAAGCTGAAACTAATCTCATTCAGTCTCAAGGTGTGGCAGATCTCTCTTGGGTTTGAATCATTGCGGAGAGACATTTATTTTCTTGGAAGAATATTCTTTCAAACATCAATATTTCTGTGTCTCTTGCTCTCCACTATCCATTCTTGCAATATGTTACTTCTGTAAACTTAAGAAAGCTTTTTAAAACCTTGAACTTTATTTTTACTTAAAATAAATGCCACTTTTACATTTAAATGTTTTGGAAGTGAAGTGGTTAGGGCTCACAATGCTCTGTTCCATCAAAATATTTTGTTTTGAGTTCATGGTGGTACCCTGACATTCTAGTTCTCGAGATAGTACGCAAAGGAATTTCTTGGTGTTTTCTCAGTGATTTGCTTTAACCCTGCTTGACCATCGTCGCTCTTGACTCTCAAAATGTGTCCTCATTGTCAAACTGCTTATTTAGTGTCAATTTGCAGATAAGCTGAAAATCCTTCAATTGAGTGTCAAGTAGAACAAAGCCATTTGCCTTGCTCTTGCCAAATGTTCCATACTGTTACACTGACCTCTCCCATTTGGTGGCTACCTGCTTAGTCTGAAACAGATGGTGTGCAGCTTTTTGTTTGTATTTAAGCTAAATAGTAACCCTGATGTGCACCATCATTGCCATTTTTACCTGTACTTTTATTGCTGTTAGTTGGCTTAATGACTTCATTGGCTAGAGTTTAGTATTCTATCCTACAAGCTCCAAATCAACCTAACTTCTCCGCACACATCCTAAGTCGCCTTGTTCTGCCTAGCTATCCAGAGCAGGAAAAAATGTTCCTTTGGCTCCTTAACTCGAATGCTTCAAGTTCAGAATCCCCATTTGTAAATCGCTGTTTTTCTCCTTTATTGCTTGGTATCCATTTTCATTACCCCCATTTAACATTGGTACCTTCACAATTAAAATGTCCCATATACAGGAAACCACATTAAGCCTATCCAAGCTAGTGGGTGTTGATCTTCCAACTCCTTCCTCCCATACTTCTGCTGATTTTCCTTCTCCCAATTGATGATGCAGCTTTTGACTGACATTAAACTTTGTTACTAAATCCATGTGCCTTGTTATTTTTCCTTCTGAAAATTATTTTTATAAATCCAACTGACCATGTTTTGGCCATCTCTTAAATATTTTGTTACCTCTTGTTTCTCCTCTGTGGAAGACCTTGAGATATTTTGCCACATTAAGATTGCGAAATTGAATTTGTTGATTTGTGTATAATCCAAAATGAAGCTGAGTTAACGTTAACTATTTTGCAATTTGAACAGTAATCAGTTAGCCAAAGGAGGATATCGTGTTATCTGCTGCTTGGGGTTGAAGCTGTGTTGTTAACAGACATAGAAATATGACTGGACCTGGAGACAGATCAGCATTGACAGTGTTGAAACTGAGAATTGCTTTCCATTTGGAAAGCTGTACAATGAATGCCTTGATAAAATCCATGGACAAAGCATCCACTGCTCTACCTTCAATCTGTTTTGTCACATCCTCCAAGAATTCAGTAAGGCTTGTGAGGCATGACGTACCCCTCACAAAGCCATGCTGACTACTTCTAATTAAACTGTGCTTTTCCAAATGATCATGAATACTATCTCTCAGAATCCTCTCCAATAATTTGCCCACCACAGAAGAAAGACTGATTGGTCTGTAATTTCCAGGATTATCCCTATTCCCTTTCTTAAACAAGGGAATGACATTTGCTACCCTCCAATCTTCTGGTACTGTTCCAGTGAGGACGCAAAGATCATTGCCAAGGGGGCAGCAATCCCTTCCTTCGCTTCCCGTGTTAACCTTGGGTATATCCTCTCTGGCCCAGGGGACTTATCTATCCTCCTGTTTTTCAAAATTTCTAGCACATCCTCCTCTTAACATCAACCTGTTTGAGCATATCTGCCTGTTTCATGTCCTCATAAGACCTGCCCTCCAGTCCAGGCAGCATCCTGGTAAATCTCCTCTGCACCTTCTCTAAAGCTTCCACATCTTTCCTATAATGAGGTGACCAGAACTGAACACAATATTTCAAGTGTGGTCTCACCAGAGTTTTATAGAGCTGCAGCATAACCTCACGGCTCTTAAACTCAGTTCCCCTGCCAATGAAAGCCAACACACCATACGCCTTCTTTACAACCCTATCAACTTGGGTAGCAACTTTGGG
>JAHRHZ010000024.1:2596628-2655133 GCA_024137785.1 Ginglymostoma cirratum
CACGGCTCTTAAACTCAGTTCCCCTGCCAATGAAAGCCAACACACCATACGCCTTCTTTACAACCCTATCAACTTGGGTAGCAACTTTGAGGGGTCTATGGATGTGGACCCCAAGATCCCACTGTTCCTTCACACTGCCAAGAATCCTGTCATTAACCCTGTATTCTGCATTCAAATTTGACCTTCCAAAATGAATCACTTCACACTTTTCTGGGTTGAATTCCATCTTCCACTTTGCCCAGCTCTGCATCATGTCAATGTCCCGTTGCAACCTACAACAGCCCTCCACGCTGTCCACAACTTTGTGTCATTGGCGAATGTACCAACCCACCCTTCCACTTCCTCATCCAAGTCATTTATAAAGATCATAAAGAGCAGTGGTCCCACAACAGATCCCTGCGGAACACCACTGGTCACCGAGCTGCGAGCTAGGCTTTTTTCATTGGAGCGAAGAAGGATGAGAGGTGACTTGATAGAGGTGTACAAGATGATGAGAGGCATAGATAGAGTGGATAGTTAGAGACTTTTTCCCAGGGCAGAAATGACTATTATGAGAGGGCATAATTTTAAGGTGATTGGAAGAAGGTATAGGGGAGATGTCAGAGGTTGATTCTTCACACAGAGAGTGGTGGGCGTGTGGAGTGCACTGCTGGCAGTGGTAATGGAGTCAGATACTTTAGAGACTTTTAAGCGACTCTTGGATAGGCACATGGAGGATAGTAAAATGTAGGGTCTGCAGGGTTGATTGATCTTAGTAGGATAATAGATCAGCACAGCATCGTGGGCTGAAACAGTACTGTGCTGTACTGTTCTATATTCTATAATTGCCCCTATAATTAGTGGAAGTAAAAGGTAATAAGCCACTTCTGTAAAATGGAGTCTTAAGTACAGCATGGCAATATTCTGTATATTGCAATTAAGCTGTGTTTATTTCACAGGTACGCTTCCTGTCTGATCTTGTGAACTGCCATGTGATTGCAGCTCCTTCAATGGTGGCAATGTTTGAAAACTTTGTCAGCGTAACGCAGGAGGAAGATGTACCGCAGGTAAGACATCAAATGTTTTTCTGAGAGTTGCTTCATTTTCTCTTCTACTGTGACTACATCCAGTCATAAGAATAACAGGCAACAATGCGGTACAGTGGTAACATTGCTGCCTCACAGGCTGGGACATGCCTCACTAGGGGCCTGGGTTCAATTCCAGCTTTGAGTGGCTGTCTGTGTTTGCACGTTCTCACCGTGTCTGCATGGGTTTCCTCCGGGTGCATAGGTTTCCTCCCACAGTACAAAGATGTGCAGGCTAGGTGGATCAGCCATGCTAAAAGTGGGGTTACAGGAATAGGGTAGGAGTGCTGGGTCTGGATGGGATGCTGTTTGGAGGGCTGGTATAGACACAATGAGCCAAATGGCCACCTTCCACACCATTGGAATTCTATGATCTATTTCTGAAGTTACTCTGCGTGACAACAAAGACTATGGATCCTAGCATTGATATTGAAGTCTTATGGTCCAGAACCCACCCTTCTCTATTCAAGCTATTTGAGGACAACCTGGTCATCCACAGAGACCTCTTGTTCCCTCTTTCTTGCTCTCTCACGTGCTGTCATACTCCCGCGTGTGCGCTCATTCTGTCACAAGCACACTCTCTCTGTCTCTCTCATACATGCACTCTCTCTCTTGCCCTTGCTCTTTCATAGAAGAGCAGAAGTAGGCTATTCAGCCATTGAGTCAGATCTGCCATTCAATGAAAGCATGATTGATCAGGTAATCCTCAAATCTGCTTTGCCGCCAAACCCTATGACTTTTACTGATTAAATATCTATCTCAACTTTGAAAACACTTTATGATCCAATCTTAGCAGGCCTGTATGGTACTGAATTCCACAGAGTCACTATCCTCTGAGAGAAAAAATTCCTCCTGATCTCTTTCTTAAAAGTATGACCCTTATCCTGAGATTCTGCCCTCTTCTCCTACACTGTCCCAACAAGCGGAAACAACCTTTCTGAACCTACTGTGTCCCCTAAGAAACTTAAAACATAAAAAAAACCAAAGAACCACAGATGCTGGAAATCAGAAACAAAATCAGAAATTGCTGGAAAAATTCAGTGGGATTGGCAGCATTTCTTCTTCAGAACGGAAGGGTCTGAAGAAGGGTCACTTGAGCTGAAATATTAACTCTGGTTTCTCTCCACAGATGCTGCCATACCTGAGTTTTTCCAGCAATTTCTTATTTTGCCCTGAAGAAACTTGTATGTTTCAGTAAGGTAGCCTGTGATTCTTCCAAGTTCCAATGAGTACTGCCCCAAAATACTCAACCTGTCTTCGTCCTAATGCAGTCCATCCGTACCTGCTATCAAGCTAGTGAACCTTCTCTGGACTGCATTCAATGCCAATATATCTTTTCTTTGACAACGGGCCCAAAACAGTATTCCAGCTGTGGCTTGACTGGTGCCTTGAATTGGTTTAGCGAAGCCTCCCTACTTCTTATTAGATGATTGTACTCCACTCTCTTTGAAATAAAGACCGAAGTTCTGTTTGCTATCCCTGTTACCTGCTGAACTTGGATGCTAGCTTTTTGTGATTCATGGACGTGGACTCCCAAATCCCTGTGTTCTTTAGCTTTCCATAGTCTTTCTCCAGTTAAATAGTATTCAGCTCCTCTATTCTTCTTGCCATAGTGCACAACCTCTCTTGTTCCCACATTATGTTCTATCTGCCAAGTTTTTGCCCACTTGCTTAACCTGTATTTCCTGCTATAGCCTCTTTGTGTCATCCTCACCACCTGTCTTTCCACCTATTTTTGTGTCATCTGCAAATTTGGCTATAGTACATTCATGTTCCTTATCCAAGTTGTTAATATATTGAAAATAATTGTGGCTGCAGCACTGATCCCTGTATCACTCTGCTAGTTACAGTTTGGCATCCTGAAATTGCTCCCGTTATCCCAACTCTCTGTATTCAATTAGTTGCCTCATCCTCTATCCATGCCAGTGTACTGTCTCCAAAATCATGGGTTCATATCGTATTAAGTAGCCTAATATGTGATACTTTATGAAACGCTTTCAGAAAATATTGTTTACAACATTCTCAATACTTCTCTCAGACTTGGAAACCCACAGGCTCTCCGTTATCAACATGCAGTCTGCTGCAGTTGTCCTGAAATGAAAATACCTTCCATTTTCTGCAAATAAAACAATCTGAGACATTTCTAGGAAGCAAAGCACTCGGGTTTGTTGTCAGGCAGACTGCAGAGCAAGTCACATTACTCCTTAATTTTGCCTTCAGTTTTGCAGCTGTGCCTCTAATTTGACAATCTTATAAATCTCCATTCTAAGGTATAGTAGTTAGTATACATTATGATTTTGCACTGACCATCCTTTAAAATATTTGACACATTAATTTTCACTGTATTGTAGGTACGCTGTGACTGGTATGTGTATGCAGTACTCTCTTCTCTGCCCTGGGTTGGAAAGGAGCTGTATGAGAAAAAGGATGTAGAGATGGATCGAATCCTGTTACAGATCGAAAGTTTTCTGAAGTAAGAGGCAATTTTGCTCAAAAGGAATTGACAAATTGATTTAAATTTCTCAGAAAATTTCTCAATTTTGGGAAAAGTGCATTTAAATATGCATGATAGTATCTGGTCATTCAAATTGTATTTTCATTACAGTTTTGTAATGGTGCTCAATGCTGAAATTGCATTGCCAATCTGGAGCCAGAGCCCATTTCATTCCAGAACAAAATAGGAGAAATTATCTGGAAATGAGAATCAATCTTTCTCTGCTTTGATGCAGAATTGTCAGAAGTTACTCAACACCAGTTTATAGTCCATCAGGCTTATTTGGAATCACACAAGCTTCGGAGTGCAGCCCCTTTGTCAGGTGCAGTGAGAGAGTAAGGCATACAGACACAGTTTTTAGGCAGAGAGATTAAGGGCAGAGAGATCAAAAGATCATACAACTGGTGTGAGTGGAGTGACAGATGAAAAGTCTCTGCAGGTAATCAAGAGTGTTTGACTTTATAACACTTTACACGCTGTCATGACAGCACAACACTGACGAAGACAATCAGGCAGAGCCATCGGAGTATATAAAAAGTGACATCTCAGGTCGGACACTGAATTGTAGATATGAGGCTTTGCTTAGAATCTCTCATTCTTAATCTGGAATCAGGCTGGTTTTATTCTGAAAGCTGGAATTTATAAAATACCACACCGACTGACTGTGACGACAAACAATGTGTGTTTTTGAACAAAATAGAATGTACCTGCAAATAAACAGACATCTTTGATGAAATGATTCACTCCATAAATTTATATATGTATGTGCACGTGCTTGAGAGTGTGTGTGTGAGTGTGTAGTAAGTATTTCAAAACTGAACAAACTAATTAGGGTAGAGACATCGTAATAATTGACCAAGGTGATGCTGTCAAAACTGTCACATTGACAGTCTCTCTCTCTCTTTCTCTCTCACACTCACAATCTCTCACACATATACTGTTCTGCGCGTGCACACGCACACACACATATCCATGGGATGAATTCTTTCATCCAAGATGTTTGTTTTATTTGCAGGTGCATTCTGTTTTGTTCAAAAACACACATTGTTTGTCGTCACAGTCAGTGTGGCATTTTATAAATTCCAGCTTTCAGAATAAAACCAGCCTGATTCCAGATTAAGACTGAGAGAGTCTAAGCAAAGCCTCACATCTACAATTCAGTGTCCGACCTGAGATGTCACTTTTTATATATTCCTATGGGTCTGCCTGATTGTCTTCGTCAGTGTTGTGTTGTTATGACAGTGTGTAAAGAGTTTATAAAGTCACACACTCTTGGTTACCTGCAGAGACTTTTCATCTGACACTCCACTCACACCAGTTGTATGATATTTTGATCTCTCTGCCTATAAACTGTGTATGTATGCCGTGCTCTCTCGCTGCACCTGACGAAGGAGTTGGCGCTCCGCTTTGTGTGATTTCAAATAAACCTGTTGGACTATAAACTGGTATTGAGTGATTTCTGACTTTGTCCACCCCAGTCCAACACTAGCACCTCCACATCATTGATGCAGAATTGGGCTGTGTTCTGACAACGGGCTTCGTTCATCTAATGAAAAGCTAAAGCAAAGTAAAAATGTTTTGTGGCTGTGTGTGCTGTGAATGGAGCCTTGGGAGGGCGTACAAATTGGTAAGCAAGAAATTTGGATGATATTATAATAATATATGCAAAACTAAAGTTTGAGCATTGTTATCTTTGGATCTACTACTGGCTGAATGCTAATTTTCTTTGTATAAACATGTCTCGCCTGCTGCAGTTAATTGTTTACATCCTTTGTTTGCTTTTTAACTAATAAATGAAATCCTAAGATTCTAATACGACTTTGTGTATAGTATTTTGAGAGTTCTGGCAGTTTTATTTCTTGCATTCAGATAGGTTAATGAAGCCTTTCATTTCTTGAGCTATTGCCAGGTATGGGTTTTTAACCCAGCATTCCTTGAGTGAGATCTGCATAGTATAGTAGGTGGTATATGCAATGTTTTGGGCAATGAAATTTGATTTAATTAGAATAAATTAAAATTGAAATAATGACCGTTTATTTTATTTTCCCCCAAGCTGATGCCAAATTCTTTAACTGCCAAACAATAATTTGGCTGTCCAGGTACCCCTAGCAGTTCGTCCCTCTACAATTCTCTCTCATCTTTTTTTTTTTGTTTTGAATCATGCTATATAATAGTTGTTCCTCTTTTTGCGGACTTCACAGCTCCCTGCTCTTTGTCTTGAGGAGGGGTTTGAGATAAGGTCACTCCATTCCCCTATCGATAGATGTAAGTGCTGCAACTTGGCAGTCGTAGGCAGTGCAGAGTTTGAAACATATTTCCATATGATTCAGCTCGCCTATACAATTGAAATTCCCTCTGCAGTCTCCAATGAGAATGATTACATACTCAAATTCTCAATTTGCATTTCTAAACACCAATAGATGACTGACTTTCTCTCTTGGGCACTTTTTCCTTCCAAAATCTGAAGAAGGACGTAAAGCAGGCTGGGAGCACAGAACACGTTTCAGCAGGCCTTAAGACTGCTTGAGATCATGTGACAGATACAAGAATTGCATAAGATATTATGGTAAGATGTACAGTACTTAGTATCGCTGGGAAAAGATATACGTCGAAGATTTTTGTCTTGTACTTGTCAGAACAATTTGTAAGATAAAGCACTGTAAAGGCAAAATAACATATTGTATGAGAAGAGAGTGCTGATTGGTAGAGGTATTGCTGGAGAATGCACCAGTTTAACAATGACTGCAATAGACCAGATAATGTGTTGTTATTTTGTTGGGTTAAAACAGCACAATATGTGAACATGTTCTTTCTGACTGCAAAGTACTGCCCCGGCTGTTAATATACACAGCTTCCAATATGTGCATGTGCCACATTGTGCGCCCAACTGGCAATCTTGAGTTGGTTGTCCATATAATTCTTCTCACACTCTGAATTGTTTAAAGTAGACAACAGCTTTTTTCTGGTTCATTTCTTAAGAAATGCCTTTGCTAATCAGAATAAACTTCCCAATTTAAAATTCAGACAAAGCTTGGCAGTTAACTAGAGTAAAAGCAAAATACTTCAGAAGCTGGCAATCTGAAATGAAAACAGAAAGTGCTAGAGAAACCAAGCACTTGGCAGTTAACTGTCAGTCATCCTTTAACTGGTGCATTCTATATGGCAATGCCGCTCTTCTCAAACAGTCTAATTGTTTTTCCTTTACATTGATATTACTTGCAAATTATCCAGATAAGTGCGAGGTGAAAAGCTTCGACAAAGTATGTCTTCTTTCAGTCGCACATAACGTGTTTATCCCCTTTTCAGTGAATTTACCCTCTCGGTGGTGACTGATTGGTAGAGTCTGTCACCAGTTGGGTTCCTTAGCCAAGTGTTAGCGTCTCTGGTGAATGTCACTAAGCTGTTTGAGCAAAGACTTCCCGAATCCCAGTTCCAGTCTCTCATTGATTGACATCCATGTAAATGCCATTGCCTACTGACTAGTTTGGTTGCACTTTTTTTTTATTATTTTGTTTTCTCAAATCCAAGAGCAGTGAACTTCAATTTATTTACCTCATAACTGCTTTGACTGCAAGCAACTAAAACATAAAGCGCCATAGTCCTGCTGGACCATAGGGCTGCTCTCTCATTAGAGAGAGGTAGATGACTAATGGTGGTTTAACCTGAGGGTAAAGCAGGGAGAGGTTGAGAAGGAGAGTCCTTCATAGTAACCTCAGCCAGTGCTGGAATTGAACACATGTTGGCGTCACTTTACATTGCAAACCAGCCATTTGGCTAACTGACCCTTCTCCAAGCAACTAACTCAGAGCAAAACAGGAAGTTTCCTGGTCTGGATTTTAAAACACTTTGAATCCACTAATTTGCAGTACGTTTGTACAGTAGATTCTGCTACTATGGCAGTGCTTTAAACCTCTTCTTCTAGTAGCTGCTTAGAGCCAAGTTAATGAAAATGAAGTATACTTCTGCTATGAGATAGCAGTCAAAAGCATCTACTAGCAATATGAATTGGAATTCAGTCTGGTATTCCCATTATGCCACTACCTGTTTGAAATGCACATGTATTTTTGACAGAAGTGTACTCTAGAATAATACTGGTTAAAATATCCTCTGAACTGCAAGGAAAGGTACTCTTGATTCTGCTTTTTCTGATCATGTCGTGGAGGAAGAAACGTCATTGAGCATTTGCATAATGGATTATAATATGGATTAGGCTGCAGCACTTAACATCTACAGCAAAATGAGTTAAAATGTTCACTTTCAGTGTAGTTTAATGCAAATTAAGTACTCTAACAATGTTCATTTGTAACTCAGAATTGCTGACAATTAATTTTGTTTGAAGTTCAGTTAGGGTCTGGGAGTATATCCTTACTTTCTTCTCCTGAATTCTTTCCTTTTTGCTACTTAAAGCATAGTTAGAAAGTTGGTTTGTTATAAGGTAATGAATGTTTTCGATTATTTGGCACTGGAGCCAGCCTCGTGACCATTCAGCCAGTGAATGAGAGTTGGGAAGTAGCTGTTATCCAAAAGGGAACTAAAGGCAAATGTTTGGCTTGGTGCTTGGAACAGGTGGGAGATGGAGAAACTGAACTGTTCTATCTAGGTTTCAACTTGTGACGCAATGTACTCGTTTAACTTGATTGTATAATCCTAATGAACACAAGATAAAATAACTGAGGTGCTTCTATTCAGAGACATTAAAACTATTATGACTACTTGTAGAACAGCAAGCTTAGCACAGAATTCCGTGGGCCACCTTAACTTTATATTTGCTGTACCTCTTTGTAGGAGACGCCAAAAGCATCACGTGCCAATGCTACAGTGCTGGACTGCTGAACAACCTCATCCACAGGAGGAGGTGAGAAGGCTAATTGAAAATTGACACTTTTTCTCTTAAGGGATCTTGAAACCTGGACGTGAATTTTGGAAATGCGTTTTGTAGAGTGATTATGCCATGTGCAGCTGTTTGTGCAATTGTCTTTCTATTAAGTGATATCTAACAAGTTATTGTGGTGTAGTTTACTGCACCATTTGGGGGAATCTTGACATAATAAGATCTCAAAGGAGATTTCAAATTGAATGAGGGGTTTCTTCTCAGATAAACTGTTAGTGATTGCTGCACAACAAATGCTTGTCATTTTGGGGTAAATGTGTTGTATCTGGCCAAGGAACTACTTCTGACACTTGATATTGAAAAGATGTATGGAAGTCTGCAATTCAGACTGTGTATTTAATTTCAGCTAAAGGCTGGAATGGAGGTTCGAGGAGTGCAGAGTGAGACTTGAATTCTTTTAGAACTTTTCAAAAAACTATTCAGTGATACTAAAATTTTCGCACCATACCTATTTTAGCTGCTCATGGCAGAGTGGTTGTAGGTATCTTACAATTTCTTTTACATATTTCTATACTTTTTGTCTCTATCCTGAACGTCTGCACTATGGAAAAGTGGAATTGAGGCCCTTAACCCTGGGTTAGGGAAGGGGACTAGTTGCTAGAAATATGCTGGAGGACTGAAGTGTTTAGAAGTGCACTTGGTACTGATCATGTATGGAAATTGCTTGAAGAACCTCTCATCTGCTGTTGAATGTGAACCATTAAACTTGGTGGCAAGTAGTATAGTTACATGCCACTCCAGAAAGCAGAAGACCAACAGGTTCAAAGCTGTGGTGAGGTTTCAGTTAAAGATGGAATGACAGAAAGGAACCAGTTGTAGGCTATATACATCTACGCAGTGAAATCCAAGAACAAGTTATTAATCTCCTTATTCTTCCCAAAATATGCAGATGGAAACAGGGCGATGTGATAACTTTCAGGAACGGGGAGAACAGAAACCATTCCCCTGCCCACTCCCTCCTCTCAAAGTGGGAGATTTTTACTGAACCTTAAAATGCAAAAGTATTGATCTAATCATCTTGGTAATGTAAATTTGAATATTCAGGAGAATGGGAGCACTAATGCAATGCTCATGTCTCAGCAGTAATATAGAAAACATTGTATATGTCAATATTATTTATGGAATTTGACGTGCTTTAAATGAGCCTCAAATTGTTGCTTATTTATGCATTATCTTTTCACATATTGCCTCTTTACATGTACATATATTTTGGTCCATTCACTCTGATAATGATTCACCAGCTTTGATTCACTCTGATTGTCAGTGCATCTCTAGATTCCTGATTCTGAAACTACTTTGCTTTTCTTTTCTAATCGTTTTAGTTATTTATAGATTAGCACTGAAAATATATCCATGAAAATATCAGTAACGATTCTAATACTTCAATCTGAAGTAAATATGACATAAATCAGAAGGCACTACTATTAATGTAATTGTCCTGTTATTCTGTATTTATTTAAATATATCACAAAATATTAAATGAATTGCAAAATCTAATTCTGAAAGCAGTTAGTATCTGGAGAAGATAATTATGAATCTCCAGACAAGTATTTAATGAGTTGACTGTGCTGCTGCATTGATACGTAAACTTAATGAGTCCCTTGGCTGGCTTGTTTCAGTGTTGTCTGTTCAGACTCCCATTGTCCAATTTCCTTTAACTTCAGCTCTTGTAAATGTATGCTGCCCATAGATTGCCCTACTCAGCTATTAATGCCATCATCTGTGTCCTTCATTGATTCCTGGCCTGACAGTCCAATTTAAAATTCTCTTCCTCATAATTAAATCTCCTTGTCCAGTGCTGGCTGTCTACTTCAGCATTAAACTCCCTGCACTGTAATTCCAGTTTCACTTTTTCTGCCCTGACTTTAAACTTTTTTTTTTGCTTGTAAGAATAAATGCAGTAGAAAAGTTTCAAAGTTGAGTAACATGAGTGAATGATTGATCAAAGCCTTACCGTTTTCCTGTATTGAAGAACAATATTTTCTTTACAGTACTTGGATTGCCTTTGGGCGCAAATTCAGAAAATGAAGAAAGATCGTTGGCAAGAGAAACACATCTTGAGGCCATATTTGGCTTTTGACAGCGTACTCTGTGAGGCTTTGCAACATAACTTGCCGCCTTTCACCCCACCTCCTCACACAAAAGACTCCGTCTACCCTATGCCACGAGTCATTTTCAGAATGTTTGACTACACAGATGCCCCTGAGGTATGTGTTAATTTTAAGCATTACTGATTGATCACCAGTGAATGAGTCTCTTGAAGATCAGTTCCTGAATGATGGGGGCTTTATTTGATCTGATTGCATCTCCATCACATCACTTGTCCAAAGCAGTTTTGGCTGCTGATACTTGTCTTCCAGAATATTGTGAAGAACAGCCCTGAAACTATGATATGGTGGTTGTGGTATTCCAGTAAGTGTTATGGTTTTCAGCAGCGAAGGGAAGATATCCTTTTACGACCTGATTACTCTACATTCCAACCTATCCCTTACATCCTTTCACCCTCTTGCTTATCAAGAAACCATCTACCTATGCCTTAAAAAATATTAAAAGAATGTGTTTCCATTGCCATTTGAGAAAGCGAGTGCCAAACAGGCAATCCTCTGACAGAAAAACTAACCTCATACCTCAGTCTTAAATGGGAGACCCCTTGTTTTTAAACAATGAACCCTAGTTTTAGATTCTCCCAGAAGAGGAAACATCCTTTCCACATTCACCCTGTCAAGACTCCTTAGGATCTTCAATGTTTCAATCAAGGTGTCTCTTACCTTTCAAAACTTCAACAGGTGCAAACCTGGCTTGTTAAACTTTTTCTTGTAGAACAACTCGGCCATTCCAGGTATTTGTCTAGCAAACCTTTTCTAAACCATTTCTAGTACATTTACATCTTGAATTAAATAAGGAGATATGGAGTCTCGGTCTAAGCATTCTTTGTTATCCTTCAAGGTGAAGTTGACTATACTGACCATCTACAGTGTTTGGTGTTGGGGTATTGGTGGATATATAGTGACCTGTAATGCCAGTCAGTGCTTGGGAAGTTCTGCTGTAAATAGGACAGAATACTGCAGAATATTGAGTTTTAGGAGGTTCCTGGCTGAGTACTTCCTCTCCTTTCATTTTACTTCTGCCTCTGATATGCACTTGGTTTTGAAGGAAGCCACTCCATTTTTTTTATTTGCTGATGCCAGCTGCAGTGATCCTCAGCAACAATCTTTTTAGAGCTTAAAGTCAATCATTCAGAATGTCCTTCCTTCTGACTGCCGTGAGAGCACACCAGAGTCAAACTGTGCACAGCAGTGTGTCAGACCTTTTTGCTTATATGACCAGCTCAACTCAGTTGTGACGATCTCAACACTATTTGGATGATTGGCCTTCCAGCTCTGGTGGGCACCTCTGTATCTGGCCGTTGCCAACTCATCTTCACAAGCTTCTGAAGTCAGCTTAAGGGAAAGATATTTTTAAAATATATTTTGTCATGGAATGTGGGTATTGTTGGTGAGTGCAACATTTATTGTCCATCCCTAATTACACTTGAGAAGGTGGTAGTGTCAAGCTTCTTGTGTGTTCTGCAGCTGTGCTTGTCGAAGGACATGGATAGTAATCAAGTGCACTCCTGACGTGCCTTATAGATGGTGGACAGACTTTAGTGAGTTAGGAATTCCCAGGACCTGATCTGTTCTTATAGCTACATATTTAGCTGATCCGTTTCAGATTCTGGTCAATGGTAATCGCCAAAATGTTGGTAAATGGGGGATTTGGTGATGGTAATGCCATTGAATGTCAACAAGTGATGCTTATTGCCTGACATTCATCCAATACTTTCGCAAGAATATTATCAGGGTCCATAGTCTTTGCAGTATCCATTACCATCAACTGTCTCACTTCATGTGACATGAAGAATCAAACTGGCTGAAGCCTCGCAGATATGATGCTGGGAACCTTGGCAAGAACAAGATGGATCATCCATTCAACACCTCTGGCTGAAGATGGTTATAACTGCGTCAGTCTTGTCTTTTGCACTGATGTCACCCTGTTTTGTCAATAAGGATGGGAATATTTGTGTAGCCACCTCCTCCGGCTAGTTGTTCAATTGTCTACCATTGTTCTATTCATCATTCATCCATTACTGGATGTAGCAAGACTGTAGACCTTTGATCTGATCTGTTAGTTGTCATTTGCTTAATTCTTTCTGTTGCATGTTGCCTATAGTGTTTGGCCTATAGAAGTCCTATGTTGTAACTTCATCAGGTTAATACCTAATTTTTAATTATGCCTACTGCTTCTCCTGGCAATCTCTTCTGCATCCTTTGGTTGGTTGAGCTTCTTGGCCTGACTCATGTACACAGTCCAAGTCATGCATACGTAGGGTAGTACTGTTACTTTATCTGCTGTGTTTGACATGGAGACTTAACCCCTTTCCCCTCGAGACTGATGTTCAAAGACTGCCAAAGGCTAGATTAGATTTAGCAATTCTTGCTTGTACTTTGTCTTCAGTATAGACAACATTCAGGAGCATGCTGCTGAGAGAAGAGAACTTCTCCACTGCTGACAGTTTCCGGGTACATGAATCCTTGGGTTTGACAAGGGACCAGTCATTGCCCTGAGAGAATTAAACGTTTTATCATTATATGCAAGAGGTGACATCCCAGGATAGACAATGCATTTTAGGTGTGAGGCCTTGTTTAGAATCTGTGTGTTTTAACCTGGAATCAGGCTGGTTTTATTTGTTTGTACAAAATAGAATATATCTGCAAATACACAGACATCTTGGGTTCCATACCCATGAGGGTGGCCTCAACCATGATCTTGGATTCGTGTTGAGCTACAGGTGACCCCACCTCACTGTATACTCTCTCGTCCCCACCCGTTCCCCCCCGGCCCCACTAGCTTTCGCGCTCTCTCATGCACTCACACGCTGTCTCTCTCTCTGTCTGTTTCACATGCACGCTTGTGTGTGTACACACACACACACACAAATATCTTGGATGAAATAATTGTGTATTTGCATATACGTCCCATTTTGTTCAAAAAAAAACCTAGCTTGACTCCAGGTTAAAACACGGACAGATTCTAAACAGGGCCTCACACCTAAAATGCATTGTCTGACCTGGGGTGTCACCTCTTGCATACACTGATAAAACCTTTAATTATCTCGGGGCACTGACTTGAGAGAAATTCTGGGATTTGCATTTTAATCAATAGAAACCTGTGTCTCCTTCTAACTGATTAAAGATTCAACAGGAGGCAGTCAGCAAGCCATTTTTAGGGTAGTTACCTTTCTGCTTATAAATTCTATATCAGTGTATCTCTTCTTCCACACTACACCTGAGGAAGGAGCAGAGCTTAGAAAGCTAGTATTTTCAAATAAACCTGTTGGACTATAACCTGGTGTTGTGTGATTTTTGACCTCATCATAAGGTTGAAGTTGTTGAATGCATTGGAGGACAAATCCAGACTACAATACATACCCAGCTTTAAACGGACAGTTAGTGCACGGACATTGGCAAACAGGAAATTGACTATGGCCAGGGTAACATTGGTCTTTGCCTGGAATTGTCTCCGATTGAGTTGGTTCCGATCTCTGCAGTATCTGACTTTGACTTTGATCCTAGGATCATGATCATGGATGGCATCGAAGAACACGATGGAGAAAAGTATCCCGATAAGGTTGGAGTTAGCAGGTAGCTCTGCTTAACATTGTCAGTGATTAGGATTGGGTCTGAAGACTCACCATCATCCAGGACACATGCAAATCTGTGTCATTGGACTGCTGAACAATCATGATGAATTTCTCAGGCAGCCAAACTTCATTACTTTCCACAGCCTATCATAGCTAACTGTTCAAAAGGCCTTTGTTAGGTCAGTTAACATGAGCTGACTATCTGCAAGCTCCATATGAATGTATACTTGACCTTTTCTGAAACCACACTGACTGTCTGGCAGTGGATTTTTTGATTCAGCCATGTGTGAGTTGCATTGGACAGTCTTGCTGTTTCAATCAGCATTGTGCATGGTTTTATCATCGACAAAAATGCAATAGAGGCGGTATTTCTCTTCCATTTAGTTTCTGAATTACCTCATTGTTCTGTGTGTGCAGATTCCTCGTACACCTCTCAGTGCGCAGCTGTTCTGCCACATACCGATTATCACGTGGCTTATGGCAAATTAATGATAGAAACATAAAAAAGAACAGCAGGAATGGGCCATTCTGCCTTCTGAGCCTATTCTGCCATTCATTATGATCAAGACTGATCATCCAACTCAGTATCCTATTCTCACTTTCTCCCCATACCTTTTGATCCCTTTTGCCCTACGAGCTATATCTAACTCCTTAAAAATCATTCAATATATCGGTCTCAACTGCTTTCTGCGGCACGTAATTCTGTAGGCTCATCATTCTTTGGGTGAAGAAATTTCTCCCCATGTCGGCCTTAAATGGCCTATCCTGTATCCGGAGACTGTGACCTCCTGGCTGTGGACTCTCAGTTATCGGGAACATCCTTCTTGTGTTTACCCTGCGTAGTCCTGTTCAAAGTTTATGGGATTCTGTTTAACCTCCCCGCCTTGTTTCAAACTCCAGTGGTTATTGTACGGGCTGACCCAGTCACTCTTCATATATGAGCCCCGCCATCCCAGGAATCAGTCTGGTAAACTGATAGATGATGAACATCACTTACACGTGAATTAGATTATAGAGAAAGGGAGAGCTGTGCATCATCAACTTCTCTCTCATCCTGACAGCCAGTGGCTAGTAACTGCTGGCTGGAGGTAAGAACAAATGCAGGATGGATCGCTCCAAAGATTGTGGCAATGCCACCTCTGAGAAGTGCTCTTAAAACCCCTAATCTCAGTACAGAAGGCAGTAAGCCCCTTTGTGTTTATAGGCTTTTGTTTAATAGATCCAAACACATCACTAAGCATACATCTACAACAAAACTTGCATTCATATTGCAATCCTTATAATAAAGTATCCCAAGATACTTCATAATCAGAATTTTCAGCCAAGTAGATTGAGCCAAAAAGGATGTTTCAGAAGCCTTCATTAACTATATGCTTGATGGGGGAAAAAAAAAACATTTTAAGGAGATTTAAATGAGGAGACATCAATGAAAAGGAGAGTTTTTTTTTTTAGAGCTTAAGAGCTTGCAGACAGCCGATCAGAGTTGTGATAACGTGTTGGGCAAGTAGGAATCAAACCCAGGTCTCCTGGTCCAGAGTTGATGACATACCACTTAGCCACATGAGGCCCACCATCCCCCACCCAAGGCCCAGAGCCTCATAGCCCCCAGCTCCATCCTGGTATTGGAGATGGTTTCTAATCAACCCATTCAGTGATCTTATAACACACATCTGGAATGGGTAGGACTTGAGCCCAAGCCTCCTCGGTCCAAAGATACTTCTACTGCACCACAGGAACCCCGCCTCAGGTTTTGGACAGTTTTTCTCAATCAACCTGTTCAGTGATTTTATTACACAGCTGTGGAAGAGGTGGGACTTGAACCAAGGCCTCCCAGTTTAGGGGTAGGGACATTACCAATGCAGCACAAGTGGGCCCATTTCCTGACGTTTTGGATCATTGGCTGGGATATTTAATGCAGCTGCAAATGTGCTTACTCATTTCTGCTGATTGTCCAAATTGATGAATTGAACAGCATTGTCAGTGAAAGTACTTGCATTTAGAGTAATTTATTGCCTGTGTCTAGTTATGCTCTGATCCAAGGCATAAGTTGCAACACTGCTAGTGTTGTATTCTCTCTGGCTTCATACGCATAAAATTGCTGTCTAAATTGCTCTTTTATCTTCCTAATCCTCTTTCTTTATCCCTTGTGCTGTTCAAGATTTTAACGCTTGATGATCACCTCTAGAATTAGTTTGTTTTCATTATTGGTACATTTGTTTTGTAGTCCGTATAGGTAACTAAGATGTTTTGGGGTGAACAATATTTTCTTTTTGTGAAAATTGTTCCGGTCTTGGAATTTGTAGTCCTTTTCAATATCAGTTGTCTCTTAGTTTTAATTTCAGGAATAATAATTTATTGATTGTGGATCTCTTTATTTCTTCTTATTATACGGGCACTAAACATGAGAGTTTTTTTTAAACCTCTACTGTTATCTCTTCCCTTAGGGCCCAGTAATGCCTGGTAGCCACTCTGTTGAGAGATTTGTAATTGAGGAGAATCTGCACTGCATCATCAAATCTCATTGGAGGGAAAGAAAGACATGGTAATCTCAATAATACTTGTTTCAGTACTGCAGTAACATTTTCTGGTGAGGGTTGCTGGAGGAATTTATGTAAGATTTCATTTATGTACGGCAAATGTACTAAAAAATGAGAAATAGAGGAAAGATTTTTAAATACTTCTTGGAATATGAAAATGACAGGCAAGGCCAGCATTTTGTTGCTTACTCTAATTGTTGTTTAGAAGACATTGTTAGGCCAACTTCTAGGACCATCACAGTCTATCATACTCTAAGCCTTTCCTGTTCATGTACCCATCCAGGTGCCTTTTAAACAGTGTAATTGTACCAGCATTCTCCACTTTGTCTGGCAGCTCATTCCACACTTGCACCACCTTCTGCATGAAGAAATTGCCCCTTGGGTCCCTCTCATGTCTTTCACCTCTCACCTTAAAGCTATGCCTTCTAGTTTTCGGTTCCCCTTACCTGGGAAAAAGACATTGGCTATTCACCCTATCCATGCCACTCATGATTTTATAAACATATATAAAGGTCACCCACAGCTTCAGATGCTCCAGGGAAAATAGCTCAAACCCTCCAACCCCAGCAACATCCTTGTACATCTTTTCTGCACCCTTTCAAGTTTAACAACATCTTCCCTAAAGTAGGGAGACCAGAACTGAACACAGTATTCCAAAAGTGGCCTAATCAATCTCCATATCTATGGTTGGAGGTATATCATTACACGTATTCTGATAAGCAATAAGTTTAGTGCTCTGATGTCATGGTCAGCAACGACACTTGCTGCTGACCCTGAGGAAAGCAAAGATCTTGGGTTCATTTCCTGATAAATGTTGAAATCCGCTGCCAAATCAAGCAGCATGCAGCAGCATTGATGTCAGTAAGCAGATAACTTATTGATTACAATTAAATATTCACACACAATAAACCAGAAAGTAAAAGTGCACTTCATGTCATTCATATTTTCTCTGAATGCTCACATAAGACAATAATGTATAGCAATTGGATTCAGGTGAAAGTTAAATCAGACGTAAAGTTTTCATGAAGTATATGCTTTTTCAAAGAAATGTATTATCATGGAAAAATCTGATATTCCACAGACACAAAAGTAAGCTTCTGAGGGCTTTTGTGGTGTAGTGGTAGTGTCCCACCTATGGTCCAGAAGGTTTGGGTTCATCCCACCTGCGCTGGGTGTGTTCACAACATGCCTGAACACTTTTTTAAAAAATGTACAAGTACACTTTTTATGGTCAAGGAGGTGCTTAGCAGCAACTGTAAAGTTAATACACCATTAGAAACCCAGTTACAGTGCATTGCACAAAATGCGATTCTTTCAAAAGGTTTCATTTTTACAGAGAGAGAGAATCAGTGCAAGAGTGCAAATTCTCATCGACAAATTGATGCAGTGCATCTTGTAGACGATGCATACTGCTACTACTGTGTGTCAGTATTAGAAAGAATGAATGTTAAGGTGATGAAGTGGGTGCCAGTTATGTGGAATGCTTCATCAAGGATGGTATTGAGTTTCCAGTGTTGTTGAAGTGGTGCACATCTAGGCATGTGTAGAGTATTCCATCACGGTCCTGACTTCTACCTTGTAGATGATGGATAGGTTTTCAGGAGTCAGAGGGTGAGCTAGTTCAGGGAGAACTTGTAGTTTCAGATGACTGGTAACCTCCAGAATATATTATGACTGGAAATTCTGTGATATTGTTGCCTTGAAAAATCCAGGGGAGTTGGTTAGTTCTCTCATCTTGGAGTCAATCATTACCTGACACCTGTATGGCATGAATTGCACTTGCCACTTTATCAACCTAAGTCTGAATGTTGGCCATGTATTGTTGCATATGAACACAAACTGCTTCAGTGTCTGAGGAATTGCAAGTGGTACTGACACTTTACAATGATCAGTTAACATCCAATCTTGTATTGATGAAGCAGCTAAATATGAAAAGGGGTGGAAGGAAAGCAGAAATTCCAAAACAATATGTCGGTATTCCTGCTAAATGGAAGCAGGAACCACCAATCAATTTCTTTTGCTGTCAGCACTGCTCCTTTATCACAGATTCATTATTCAAGTTTAGTGGCTGATCCTCATGTTGTAATTGCAGACTAACTGAGGTAAGATTAATTTGAACTGCTAAATTTGGTCCGTGCACAAATGTAAAATCTATGTTTTCATGGTGACAATGCAACTTCATATTCGTGATTCTCAGTGTAACACAGTTTGATGTTTGTGGTGAGTATCTATGGTTTTGCCTAAGTTACCTTTGCGAATTTTTATTCTTTCAAACAGTGCTGCACAGCTGCTTAGTTATCCTGGAAAAAACAAGATTCCTCTGAATTACCATATAGTTGAGGTGGGTTCCTTTTTACTGCAAGTTGGTAGCTTATATTTTATCTTGCTGGAAATTCGAACTTCCGTTGTAATAAAGTAGCCAATATGTAAAATGTGTGTTTTACATAAACAGTCTATTTTATACCAGGTTTTTACTTTACTGAACGAGAGATTGAGCTTGTTCAATTATGTAAAATTCTGGAAATAAATCTTTCTAGTGTTCTGATGGTGAAGGAGCCGTCACTTGAGCTGAGCATATGCCATGTCTTTGTTGGAAGAAGCGCCCTTGGCCTTAAAGGGAGTTTCGCAGCTGAAGTACATCATTAGTAAAGCAATACAATGCAGAGAGTATTGGTGTATTGACATTTTTTACTCAAAGGAAAGTATTCAGTAGTACTCCCAAGTTGTTGGCGTTGGATTACTGTTCTTTTGATGATCTGGCCTTTGGCATACAGGACAAAATTTTGTCTTTAAATGGCGCATGGGAAATGTAGGGGACGGTAGTAATTGATTTCAAGGAAACTGATGAAATATGAATCGTATGACAGATGGGCCAGAAGGCTTAGCCCTGCTTCTGTTTCTTATGTTCTTATGTTAAATGGTCTTTTTTGTTGTAAATCATTCTGATTCTATAATGAGACCACCTTCTAATAGTTGGGATTTATGAGAACATTCCCCTCTTTTGCATGTTCCCTTTATCATTTCAGTGAAATGTACTTTTTTGCAAAAGTTGGTCCTGTTGATATTGTGGTACAGCTTTAAGCGTGAAAGTGTCACAAACAAAAGGAGAATTTTGACACCTGTTAACTTGATATTTTTGCTGTTCGTATTTTTGCTAAAATGATGGATAATGCAGGATGAGTTGGGTTAATTGTTCTTCTATAAATAATTTATGCAGTTACTCATTTCTATTCAGTAAATGTACGGTAAATTAATAGCTCATTTTCAATAATGCTAATAATTGTTTTATAGGTTGTCTTCGGAGAACTTTTCCAGTTGCCCTCACCCCCTCACATTGAAGTCATGTATACAACACTGTTGATTGAACTCTGCAAGCTGCAGCCTGGCTCTTTACCGCAAGTGGTATCCTTTTGTCAATGTTAGTTATTTGCAGCAATCGTAGGCTCAATGCTAAGGAGGAAATGTAGGGATGGCGTAGAGTACTTACAATATCAAGTGCTATTTCTGTCTGTATGATGATATTCATCAGTTGTATGGATTATTTTCACAATTGATTTCCCAACAAAGGAGACCCCCCATTTTTCAATATCTTGGTTCAGGAACCTGAGTGATTGCAGAAGTAAGTAGATTGATGAGAAACTTAAGAGGAGCACAGATTTACGCTATTGACTTACCTGGATATTGACTTGCAGGAGCAAGTCCGTGCTGGATATTGCTATGATACATTGGTTCTGGTGTCTTAGTGCGCACATGTGACAATTTCAATATATACTGTCCAAGTGGTAGTTTTGGGTTGCACCAATCAAGAAACACTTAATGTTGTAACATTGATATATGCTAATTAGGAATATTTCATCTCCAATTAAATGCTTAAAATTGTTTATTCTACATATCTGGATTATAATCAGCAGTTTAGGTTATAAAATTTAGAATTGAATTTTAACAATGTTACACAGGAGTGTTGGAGAATAGAGCATTAGATGTTTCCCTGAAGCTGTAGAGTATGATGAATTCACTGTTCCAGAAGATGCATAAATTTCATTACAGCACGAAATTATTAACTCACTAGGTAATAGTTACCGAGAGTATCTGAATCTCTGCTTGTTAAGTTGCAAAGAGAAAAACTTAATGATAGATTTGATTCTCACACACAAGAAGGCTATTTGGCTGTCCATACTAACTATCTGCAAGTGGAAGTCAACTAGTCTCACTCCCCACCTTTTTCCTTTAGCACAGCAAATATTTTCTATACATTATCTAATTATCCAATCCCCTATGAAAGCCACAATTCAATATGCCCCCACTACACTCAGTGCATTACTGATCCTAACTACTTCACAAAAAAAGGGTTTTACTCATGTTAGCAGCCTCCCTTGTGACTGTAATTTTCTGATGACCATGTTTTGTGTTTTACTTAATTGGTACATCTTAGCTTGCACAAGCTACAGAGATGCTATATATGCGGATCGATACTATGAATACAATTTGCATAGACAGGTAATTTTGTCTTCTGTTCTATTTTTGTTTGTAAAAGCAGTTTTAGATTACTCGTGTAATTTGAAGAATTTTTGTATCAAATGATTCAGTTGATAAGTCATTGTTAATTGACTTTTCTATGACTGAGAAACTATCACGATTAAAGGGAAATGTATTTTACTTAATGGTCACAATCGTTTTAAAGAAGAGTAATTGCCGTCACTCCTCGTTGCAATGTTTATTATGTTTTGAACAGCAGGTTAAGGATTTGGCTGTCTCAGTGATAAATGCCCACTGTATGGTCTGTCAGTGAACACACCAGTAATGCCTCAATTTTAATTGGCTGCTCTGTGCTAGGTTGATTGTTCTTGATCAGTAAGTTATTGGATTCAGTGTGATTGATTGATTGGTTTCAAGTATCCCTGGATCAGTGAGGAGGAAATTCATTTAATTTCTAATGTCTCGAGTTGACTACTCGCTCCAACACAAGATGCATGTTTGTACACATCACCTGAGGATAGCTTGAAAGTTGAGTGTAATGCTTTTTAGACTTTGTATTAAATAGCCTGTGGTAATTAACTATTGGCCTTAGATTTAAGGAATATCCACTTGTGCACAGTTGCCAGCATTAGTAGCAGCATAGCTGGATTGACCATCCTCAAGAGAGTGAAGAAAACTGGATTGTTGAACATGGAAACACTGATAGAAAATACCCTCTTAGAATAATAGAATCCTGACAGTGCTATTTGGCCAATCCACTGCCCCTCCAAAGAGTATCCCATCTAGACCCAGTCCCCTACCCTATCCCTGTAACTCTGCATTTCCCATGTCTAATATACCTAGCCTGCACACTATGGGTAATTTCGCATGACCAATCCACCTAACCTGCACATCTTCATACTGTGGGAGGAAGCTGGAGCACTGGGGTGAAACCCACGCAGACAAGGGGAGAGCGTTTAAACACAGACGGTTACTCAGGGTGGAATTGAACCCAGGTCCCTGATGCTGTGACGCAGCAGTGCTGCCTCTGAGCCATTGTGCCTAGCTTATGATAAATGATTAATATCTTGCTAATCACAATTTGTCTTTCTCTTCCATTGCACCCCAGAATCGTGTGAGAGAGGCAAAACCTGGTTAAAAAAAAATTGATCAACCTAATGAAAGAAAATATGGGAAGTTCCTCTTTAAGCCATTCAAGTGGCCAAAAGTAACCCTGAAGATCAAGAAGACACTGAATTCCCTAAAGCACCTACCATTTTCAGGAAGTGATGGCTATCTCAACCAGAAACAGCTATCATGAAATAACATCCATTGCATGCTCCACCAGCCATGAGGGTTCTTGTAACATTGTGGTAGTGTCCCTTCTCCTAAGCCAGGAGGTCCAGGTTCAAGTCCCAGCTGTGCCTGAGGCATGCAATAACACCTATAAGCAGGCTGATTTTAAAAAAAACTGTGATCTGCCCGCCTGTTCTAGAGACTTGTTATTCTCTTAGAAAGGAATTACCTCTTCACCTAATCTAAATCTGACCTTACACAATTTATGTCCCCCTGAGCCTCCATAACCTACCTAATTGAAACACATTCTACTTCATTCATTTTATAAAACTTCAGATTATCCCTCAATCCACACATCTGAGAAATGCAGAGCCCAAGCCCTCTTCAGCATAATTTGATAATTAAGGTGCTTTATTCTGAGAAATAGCATATTGGAAATTAAGCCAAGATACTACTGAGGTACTTAAATTTTATTTAAGGTTTATGTTTGTAGAGCTGTGGATAATGAACGTTGTTTGTCCTCTGTCCTCTGTCTGGTATTATGGTAAAGGGAGATCTGGGAATCACTCATTCTTCAGTATGTTTTATTTTACCTATATATTTACCTGATTTACAAAGAATTAGGTGAAAATTTAGCAACCTATACCATATGCAATGCCAAAATTATAATAGGAGTGACTTAAGCCTTCTCACTGAATCACTGCTACAACTTATAGAATGGTGCTGGTAGGGCTGTTGTGCAGTAGTAGTGTCCCCACCTCTGACTTAGATCGCCCGAGTTCAAGATTTGTTCCAGAGGTGTGTATTAACTATGAATGAGAGTAGACAATTCAGTTCCTTGAATCTATTCTGCCATTCAGTGAGATCACGGCTGATCTGTGACCTAACTCCATATACCTGCCTGCTTAATACCTTTGCTTGACAGAACCGAAAAGCTTTGCCTCAGATTTAAAATTAACAACTGATCTCGCATCCTCCGGTGTTTGCGGCAGAGTTCCAAGTATCTACTAACTTTTGCATGTAGAAGTGCATCCTAAAATCTCTCCTGAATGCTCTGCCTCTAATTTTTTTTAAAACATGTCCCCTAGTTTTAGAGTCCCCAACCAATGAAAATAGTTTATCTTCAGCTACCCTGTCATTCCCTGTTAATATGAACAAGTTGATTTTAAAAAAATGTAGAAGGGTGCTGGTAGGCTCGTTGTCTGTCAAGTTATATTTGTTTGCTGATTTGTTTAGAAATAAAAATAGAAACAGCACTTTTGTTATCAGCCACCAGTAAATTAAATATAGATTTTGCAAGGAAGCTAGCAATCTTGTCATTTGTCTTTACCTGAGATCACAGTGGTCAAGCTTGGAAAAACCTCACAATATCCTCAAATTTTTTTTGTGCTGGTTGTCACTTGATTTATTTGTGCAAAAGTGACCAAATAAACATTGTATAGATTTATATGGAAAAGTATCACTATGTTAAATCCAATCTTGATCTGAAAAATATCCAAATGTAAGCAATTACAATCTCTCATTGTATTTTGATTAATTTCATTCATTTCTGTTCATAAAGCATTGTGAATGTGAAGTAAGCTTTAAGAAATAATTGCAAAATAAGTTATCACTTCGGGTAAAGGAAGAACGATTTGCACATCTGTGGGGAGATGGGCAACCCATACAAATTGATTAGCTTTTACTTTTGTAAAACAACAATCTGATCACTATTGAGCTATTGTCAGATGAAACAACTGGCTGTGTCAGCTTGCATTGTTTCAAAGTTTCTTAAAGTGCCAGGACTGTATCATCATTTTGACATTGTGGTCTTGTGTTTATTGTCAACAGCAGTGTTGTAGCAAATTCTTTCTTGTTGAAATATCATAAATGGTGGCATTGTTTACAGCGCATTTCACACTCCTGTCTGGGACATGAATCAATGACCCTTACATTGTTCTGGGGCAACTGTATATTGATTAGGATATAGTTTGATTAAATCATCTTACTAGGAAATGGTGAATTGTAAATTATTTACAAGGCACCTTTTGTAGAGGTAACTCATTAGTGAGACACATTTAATCTCATCATCCTCACATTTGCAACAAGTTGGTGGTTGTTTTCTATACTGTATACAGGGAGAGGAACTCTTGGAAAAGCTAGCTTATTACCTTGAATACACAGGCTATTGAATGTGTTACTAATCAATGAATTTCCATCCTGTAGCCCTGAAGTGGTTAGATGGATGAGGTGCTTGACCAAGTAATTGAAGCTGCTGTAGTGAAGTCTGATGTCTGAACTTGCCTGTTAATATTGGAGATGAATTCTGCAGCAATAGAATGTATTGCATGAGCTTGGCTGGTGTGTTGTAGCATTTCAAAGCCAGCCAAAGGTTGTAGGTTGTCTCCAGTAAGCCAATGTCAACTCTCACTTCACCTTTACAGGTGGACTGAGCCAGCCAGCTCAGCCTAGTAATGAATAGCAGGATGAAATTCTCCCGATTGATAGTAGTTTCTCCTCTCCCATGTTTTGGTTTTCTCCTCCTTTGTCTTTGGTCCTTTTTGATCCACATTACCCCAGATTTGGATAAATATCTGATTGATTTATGGTTCAACTGTTCCTTTTCAGATTCATCAATTGGTTTTCTCATCATTTGAGTAACTTTCAGTTCAGATGGAGCTGGGATGATTGGTAAGTATGGATGTTCTGCTGTTGTGTGTGAGAAATCTTCATTTGATGACTGTTTTATAATGGAAGTAAATGGACACTCTTACATTATTGGATCAGATATAGTTTTTAGTTTTGTTTACCAGGATGGTGTACATATTCAAGCCAGAGTCATTGGCATGGCATGATCATGCCGGGTTTGATTAAATTGTTCAAAAGTATAAATTTGGATAAGTTAGACAGAACTTACCCAAACAGTACTGACCAAGGTAGGCGTGGAGGAAGGTCAAGCTGTAAGTTGCAAATTGTTGCCGTGTAGCTTCTCTGAACTCCCTGTTAGTTGGTGTAGGAAATCTAGTTACCTGTTTGGACATAGCCCTGTGAAACCTCAGAGAAGAAAATGTAAGTTCAAAGGTTATTGTAACAAATAAAAGCTCATAGTGTAGGGAGTAACATGTTATCATGGGTAAATATTAACTAGCCAATAGGGAACTAGGGATAACTTTAAATGTAAGAGATTTCCCAATTAAGACAAATGAGGATTGTTTTTTTCTCAGAAGATTGGGTCTTCAGAATTCTCTTCTTCAAAAAGCAGTCGAAGCAGAGTCTTTGAATTTTTTTTATTGCAAAGGTAGACTGATTCTTTGCAAGCAAGGAGGTGAAGGGTTATTAGGAGTAGGCAGGAATGTTGAATAATCAGATCAGTCGTGATCTTCATGAATGCTGGAACAAGCTTGCATTGGGAGGGCCAAAGGGTCTACATCCTACTGCTAAGTTGTGCAAAATTGGAGCTATACTATCATGATGGCTTAAACCCGTACCATGCAAGCTAGCTGTTGGTTGATCTCACGAGGTTGCTATTTGATAATCCATATGTCTGATGGGGATTAACTCATGGTTGCACTTCAAAATTTCCAACTGATGGTAAGAAAACCGCATAGTTAGGACTTCTGGTTCATAACAGCGCAATATGAGTTTTGGTCCCACAGTGACATATCTCACTGTCCTAAATTTCAAGAGACTTGGGCATTGATAGATGTCAGCTTACTTGGGAACGCTGAAGCGTGCACTTAAAAGGTAGAAAGATGTGGCTTTCCTGCATGATAGGCAAATAAGGGAAGACATTGTATTACCGTAATAAAGTCCTTGTCTGTGTCCCACTTTAACGCTGTTCATGCAATTCATGGCTGATCTGATTGTGGTCTTATATCCACTTTCCTTCCTGTTCCCAAAACATCAAATTCTGTATTGTAACTCAAATATCTGACTAACTTAGCTTAGGATTTTTCAGTGAACCAAGCCTCCATTGCTGTCTCTCTGAAAGAGAGTTCCAAAGCCCATCAAACCTCAGAGAAAAATTTCTTCCTCACCTAAACCTCAGATTGGCGCTCCCTTAATTTAAACGGTGCCCCATGATTTTAGATTTCCTCCAGGAGGGGTAATCTCAGCATATACCCTATCAAGCCCCCTCAAAATCTTGTATGTTTCAGTAATTTTTCATTCTTCTAAACTCTTGAATATAAGTGTAACCTGCTCAATCTTTCTTCATGAAACAACTCCTCCATCCCAGTAATCGGCCAAGTGAGCCTTCCCTGAACTGCTTCCAATGAGGGTATCCCTCTTTAATTAAGAAGATCAAAACTACTTCTTTGAAAAAGTTATATCAGACTCAAAGTGTTAACTTTCTCTCTCCACAGATGCTGCCAGCCCTCTTCAAAGTTTTTTAAAATTCTATTTGCCCTCCTAATTACTTGATGTACCTGCACGCTAAATTCTTGTAATTTGCATGTGAGGACTCCTAAATCCTTCTATGCTAGAGTATTCTGCAATCTCAAATAAGAAGATTCTCTCTGACAAAGTGGACAACCTCACATTTTTCTACATTATACTCCAACTGCCAAAATTTTGCAAACTCTCTTAACCTATCTATGTCCTTTTGCAGAATCTTCTGCCTATCCCCGTAAGTCTGCAAATTTGGCTACAATATAATTGCTCCCTTCATTCAAGTCAGTAATCTAGACTGTGAACTTTTAAGGCCCAGGATATGAATTCTTAGAGTTTGCTCAAAGATCTTTGAGCAGTGAGACTTGTGTGAATTCTTTTAGTAATCCTTTGCATATAGATGTGATGTATGTGTCTTGGTAAGTGATCCACTGTGCAATGAGCGATGAAGGATAGGGCCACCATTTAACTGCTCAATTGGGGCAGAATTGGCATGCACAAGAATGGGGGAGGGGGGAAGCAAAATGTTTCCCATTATTGACCACATATTGGAGAACCTCAGGCAGCACATGTAGGCCTGGAATTTGTAGTAGCAATGATAGCAAAACATTCAGAATTCGTTGTTGTTGGTGCTCTGAAATTGACAACTGCTATTGGTAGTTGTACATTTTCCAAAGAATACATTTTTGTGTTTTCCCTTTCCCACAAATGAAATTAATTTGAAAACACTGAAGGTACCAGAATTTGTATTCTTATGTACATAGTCTCACTGTAAAAAAATCCATGGGAAAGATACACCTCCTTCATTGTGGTCTAATTTTGCTTTTAGACTGCACACTGTTCAGAATTACGGATAAACAGTTACACTAGCTCTGAAGCAGTAAATTTATATTTGTTGACTGTCAAATTTCTTTTTTATATAAGATTCCACTTCTTTTTAAGAAAGCTTAGTATACTTTAATGTCTAACCTAATCCTATACGTATGTCCCGGTAACTTATTTTGCAATAAATAAAGTGTAAAATGAAAAGGGATTGAGTGGTTTTTACTTGCAGGTATACTGCTTATGCAAATACTTCAAAGTGATTGACTGCATACAATGCTTGATGGGGACACCTGGAAGTCCCCTTGACATGGTGCCAGAGTCAAACTAATGTTGGGAAATAAGGAAGCCAAGACACATGGATCATTGTTATACTGCTGACACAGAAATCTAGGCCATAAAGTGTTAATGGCTGCTCCCTTTAGTTTTCACATATCTTAAATTGTTGCTGTTGCCGGATCTCTGTGTCCTCTTTTAGAATTTATTCATCCATGAAGGAATAGTGTTTAAAATCAATGCGTGCCAAATCTTCAGTCCATAAAATTCAAGCAGGACAAATCAATAAGAGAGGCACAGCTTAACTGACTTTGCTCTAAAATATGTTTCTAGATTTTACACTGAAATACATAAGTAACATTTTTCTTCTTTCACGTTTCTCCTGTCCCCCTACAGGTCTGATTGTTTGGCTTTAGACCCTGACCAAGCCAAACCAAAGTTTTTGCGTGAAGTGTTGGAAAAATGCATGAGGTAAATAAATTTTTGAATTTTATTTGTATCAATCTTGCTGATTCTGTACACTAGCTTTCAAAGTTGGCAAGGGCAACCTTGCTAAATTTGTCATGAAGTGAGCTGGGCGTTTATTTGACAGGCATGAGCAATTAAACATCTAGATACAGAAAACCTTATGCAGGGATGGTGTACAATATTTAATAAACATAAACTTTAAGTTTTTATACACACACACAACTTTTGTTCAAGTTTGGAGGTAAGAGGCGTCATTAGTGTGCAAAGCTGAAGTTTCTAACTGAGCTGCAAAGTCACAAATGTGAGCATGTGTTTTGGTTAATCAGACCCTAGGTCTAAAATTAAACTTCAACTTGCCACATGTGGAATTTTGTAATCTATTCAGCTGTGCAATGGTTATATTAGTACTGTGAATCTTCATTGTGAGACTTGCTGTTTCAAGTTTCTCTTGTAGTAGACTCCTTGTGGATCTTTTAAGATTTCAGCTTTAGTTATGCCTGCTCTGCATTCAATGTGTGTGCTATCTGAACTTTAATCCTTGTATAGCAGAGCATGTGAAAACTTTTTTTAGTGTAATGTTTTGATCCCTGTAGAGTGTGATAATAATTTGGAATGACTTGGAGTATGATCTGCTGGGATGTTTAGGTTAGGGTGAGAAATTTGTATTTGTATTTTTTACAGAATCTTCCTTTGAGGTGAAATATGTACCTGGTTGGGATGTTTATGATTTACAGTATCTGTTGAGTTTTCGTAACGGGTTGATATTTTGTGCCATGTATTAAAACTCCTGCTCCTTATTTACAAATCCTTCCACCTAATCTATGTAATCTCCCTCACTTCTGTATCCCAGTTTGTGGGTCACTTGTGGTGAACCAGAAAACCTAGGTTCAAGTCTTACCTGCTCCTGAAGTGTGTAATCTCTGAACAGGTTGATTTAGGAAATCTCTATACCAATCTGCACTCCTCAGTACTGTTTCTGACTACCTGTTTTCGTTTCCAACCGTTGAGTTGTCTCAGCCTAGTTAATAATTCCAACTCAGACCCTTCTCCTAACCTACCTTATCTTTCACATTTGAATCTGTGTAGAATCATACCTCCTGACTTTTGTTCTGCTCTTTGTCTGTTTTCCCTCTGTGAGGGACCTGGGATATTTTCTAAGGTAAAAATGGAATATAAATATTGAATGGTTTATGAAAGAATGGCAAGATTCAGAGCATCCAGTAATATGATCTGCATAAGCCTGTGCATTTACTCTTCCAGTGGGATTTTTTCGATCTATAAATGATTTGACTATTTAATCAATTTTTTATTCATTCATGGGAGTGGGCCATTGCTGGCTGGGCCAGCATTTATTTCCCATTCCTAGCTGCCCTTGAGAAGGTGGTGGTGAGCTGCCTTCTTGAACTGCTGCAGTCCATTTTGTGCTAAAGCCTCATTGACATAAAGGAGGGATGAGAACCAGATCTGATATGACATGAATGTAGAGCCAGTTAATGATTATCCAACCACAGATTTGTCCAATTTTTGCTTTCTACTTGCTTTTTTATTTTGAGTTGTTGAAGTGGAATGTAGATAGTATTGGCTGGACCTTGGAAGGTAAACAAAATGTTCTCAGGATTTAACCCTGTCGGCCAAATTCATTTTGGCAACTTTGTGTTGTACTCATCCCAAGATCAGTTTACCCTTTCAGGTGTGGCGTCCTCAGCTGTACATTTTGTTCCTGTGCACTAGTTTTGTGGTTTGTGCATGGGGACATTTTTATTGCTCCTCCATGGTTTCTAGTGTTCCATCATTAAGGAAATTAAGAAATCCAATAAGTTGCACAGACACTACTTCTGTCATTTTAAATCATCTGAAGTAACAAAATAACAGAATTCCTTTTAAAGCCCATTCACGTTATTCAAGATGACCTATGATGGCCTACCACTCGAAGTATTCTCTTTTTTTCACATTTAGCTATGATCTTTGGGTAAAGAAAAATGATCCAAGACAATGGGGGAAAAGTGCCAAATTCTACAGGATTTTACCTGAAGTTGTTTCCTATAATTATTTTTTGTTTAACTTTCTTGTGTCAGCATCTGAATTTGGTTAATAAAATGAAGATCTGGAAATCTGAAACAAAAACAGAAATTGCTGGAGAAACCCAGCAGCTCTGGCAGCATCTATGGAAAGAAGGCAGTCAGTGTTTTGGCACAGTGACCCTTCATCATGGTTCTGATGAAGGGTACTGGACCCAAAACATCGACTCTGCTTTCCATGGATGCTGACAGACCTGCTAAGTTTCTCCAGCAATTTCTGTTATTGTTTCTGTGTTTGATTAAATAGTCAATGGGTATCTTTCAGCATCATTATGAATATGCATGTGTATATGTTGTATATAAACGTATGCTGCCATCTTATTCACAGGCTTTCCTATTATCAAAGGATAGTGGATATTGTACCCGAGAACTTTGCAGCTCTGTTACCAGCAAATCCACTGTGTATTTACAAGTACGGTGATGAGAGCAACAGTAAGTAATAAACACCTGATTTGACTTAGAGATTGGAACTTTCTGCCTTATAAGCTAATGATTTTGGTAGCTTCTGTCATGCAGACATATTAAGAACTATATTTTACCTGTTTAATTTGCGGTAGCATAAGAACTGTAATGTAGCCCCCAACTAGTATTATATAACTTTAGCATATCTAGTCAACAAATTGGAAGACAGTAGGCCCCATCAAAGGTTTAGATATGATCATTCTTGCTTCACAAATTGCAGTCTTGGCCTTCAGTGCTGCAATTTATCTTGGGCCTGTTTCTTGAAAAATCATAGCTCTGCTTCTTGAAAAGTTGTATTTCAGTGAAAGAATTAAATATTAAGCTCAGTGAAAATACATTGATGGATGAATAACTGTTCCATACTGACTTAAATCTGACTATACATTCATGTTGCTTGGTGTGCAGTGAAGTACACTAATGTGTCACAGTTTCTCTTGATGTTCTGCAGCATTTCTATGGTTTTAGATCTCCCTAGCTCTTTTCTCACTTTCATACTAGCTACACATGCTCTACCATAAAAATGTGCATTCACCCTCATATAGGCACTGTCTGTTTTGTGCATGTGGATACAATGTCTTTGTATTTGTATTCCCCCTCTGGCTCTTATCACTTGCATGTGATATGTGTGTGGTTACTGGTTCCCCCTCTTATGCTTTCCGTCATTTATGATAATCAATGAGTCACACATTATTCTACTTTGCAATGCTGCAGTAAAAGCAATTGTGTTTAAAAACAAAAACAAATGTAGTTAGCCCCTAATGAACTAAAAAGTTACCTAATGAAATTTAATAATTTGACATGAACTCTTGAGCCCACTTGACATCATTATTTTTGATGGTGTTTTAGGTTCTCTGCCTGGTTATGCTGTGGCTGTCAGTGTCTGCAGTGCTATTAAAAGCAAAGCAAGCAATGATGAAATCCTGAGCATACTAAAAGACCTACCAAATCCTAATCAAGACGATGATGATGATGGTAAGGAGTTGTTTTAATTTTGGTGGAAAACTAATACAGATCGTTGTTAAAGACACAATTAATTCTCACGTAGAAAATTGAGTGTTAATAATGGCTGGTACACATATCATATCTGACTAGTCAATATGGCTTTGTACATGTGAAATCATGTCTCACTAACTTAATTGAGTTTTTTGAAGAAGTAACAAAGAGGATTGATGAGGGCAGAGTAGTGGGCATGATCTATATGGATTGCAGTAAGGTGTTCGACAAGGCTCCTTACGGTAGACTAGTTAGCAAGGTTAGATCACATGGAAAACAAGGAGAACTAGCTATTTGGATACAGAACTGGCTAAAAGGTAGAAGACAGGGTGATGGAGAGTTGCTTTTCAGACTGGAGGCTGTGACCAGTGGTGTGCCACAAGGTTCAGTACTAGGTCCACTGCTTTTTGTCATTTATATGGATTATGAATGGATTATATGGATTTGGATCTGAACATAGGTGTGGTTAGTAAGTTTGCAGATGACACCAAAATTGGAGGTGTAGTGGACAGCAAAGAAGGTTACTTCAGAGTACACGGGGTCTTGATCAAATGGGCCAATGGGTCGAGGAGTGGCAGATGGAGTTTAATTTATATAAATGTGAGGTGCTGTAGTTTGGAATGGCAAATCAGGGCCCACTTATACACACAAAAGTAAGGTCCTGGGGCGTGTTGCTGAACAAAGAGAACTTGGAGTGGAGGTTCATAGTTCCTTGAAAGTGGAGTTGCGGGTGGATAGGAGAGTGAAGATGGTGTTTGGTACGCTTGCCTTTATTGGTCACTGCATTGAGTATAGGAGTTGGGAGGTCATGTTGCAGCTCTACAGGACATTGGTTAGGCCACTTTTGGGATACTGTGGGCAATTCTCCTCTCCTTGCTTTAGGAAGGATGTTGTGAAACTTGAAAGGCTTCAGAAAAAATTTATAAGGATGTTGCCAGGGTTGGAGGGTTTGAGCTATAGGGGAGGCTGAATAGAATGGGGCTATTTTCCCTGGGGCATCGGAGGCTGAGGGGTGACCTTATAGAGTTTTATAAGATCATGAAGGGAATGGATAGGGTAAATAGACAAGGTCTTTTCCCTAGGGTGGGGGAGTCCAAAACTAGAGGGTTTAAGCTGAGAGGGGTAAGATTTAACAGGGACCTAAGGGACAATTTTTTCCCACAGAGGGCGGTGCATGTATGGAATGAGCTGCCAGAGGAAATGGTGGAGGCTGGTACAATTACAACATTCAAAAGGGATGTGGATGGTATATGAATAGGAAATGTTTAAAGGGATATGGGCCAAATGCTGGCAAACGGGACTAGATTAATTTAGGATATCTGGTCAGCATGGACGAGTTGGACTGAAGGGTCTGTTTCCATGCTGTACGTCTCTGTGACTCCATGACTGGCTTGATTGAATTCTTTGACGTGATAAAAAGGGTTAAGAACGTAGTGCAATAGATGTGCTATGGGCTTTCAAAAGACACGTTATAAAGTGCCTCGTAACAGACTACCTCAGAAAATAGAGGTACATGATATCCAAAGGGACATGGCAACTTCGGTGTACTATTGGCCAAACACAATGTAGTGAACAGACTTTTTTTCTTTAGGCAGTGAGTTCAGTTAGGAGTCACTATTAAGGCTATTGGATTTCTTCCCCCATCGGAGACTGAGGAGTATATAAAATCATGGAAGCATAGATAGGTTGGATAGTCAGTGTCTTTTTCCCAGGTTGGAAGTGTTAACTGCTAGGTCATAGGTATATCATCCACGCCTCCTTGACCTGATACAACCTGCCCATCATCATCCCCACCTATCTGCCTCACCCTTCCCACTGACCAATCCCTACTCCCCCCACCCCCCCCAATCTGCATCCACCTATCACCATCCTACCTCCCCTCCCCCAGCCCTGCCCCTCCTCCCTCTCGCCTCCTTGACCTGACACAACCCGTCCATCTTCTCTCCCACCTATCTGCCCCACCATCCCTACTGACCAATCCCCACGACCCACTATCTGCATCCACCTATCACCATCCCACTTACCTTCCCTCAGCCCCACCCCTCCTCTCTATTTATTTCCCAGCTCCCTTCCCCCTCACCAGTTCTGAAGAAGGGTCCCGACCTGAAACGTCGACTTTCCTCTTCCTCTGATGCTGTCTGACCTGCTGTGTTCCTCCAGCTCCACACTGTGTTGACTCTGACTCCAGCATCTGCAGTTCTTTGTATCTTCCCATGAACAAATATATCTTTTCAAAAAAAATCCAGCAATGGCCCAATCTACCCAGGCTAAAATGATTGCCTCCCTCCATTGCTATACTTTTAGGAACAGAAGTGAGGGTTGCATGTCTGGCATTTGGCACTGATAGACATGTGTTATCCTAATGCCAGTAGATGAATAACTTATTATCAACCATACACTCTGAATGGGCAATTGTCAACATTCGAGTATTTCCCAGTTCACTAATTTTAAATCTCTCAATACTGTCAAGAGCAAGACTTTTGATGATGTAGAAGTATCACTTTTCCATGCATTCTGGAAATAATTAATAATTATGAAGGGCTTTGATAAGGTAAATATGAAGGAACCATTTCCACTGGCAGAAGTGTTGATAAACAGAGAATACAGATTTAAGATGATTGTCAAAAGATCTAAAGGTGGCATGCAGAAACTAATATTCTTGCATAATGAATTGCTATGGCCTGAAACCCACCATCTAAAAGTGGTAGAAGCAGATTTACTAGCAATTTTCTAAAGGAAAGTGGATAGATAGATAGATGAAATGCAAAAAAAATTCTGAACTTGGTGAAGAGCCAAGGAGAAGAACTAATTGTCTATTTCTATCTAAACCGCTCACCTATACAATGGATAGCCTCCCATTATTATATGGTTCTAAAATGCCATCGACTCAGTTAATACAATTTAGCATGGCTCTCAGATTGGTTTAATCTGTTACCTTAATTTGGAAAAATGCTGTTGGAACTAAATGACCACATTTCTTGAGCTACACTTTTTCAGATGAAGGATTCAGCTTTAATCCTCTGAAGATTGAAGTTTTCGTGCAGACTTTACTTCACTTGGCTGCCAAATCCTTCAGCCATTCCTTCAGTGCTTTGGCAAAGTAAGTGTATTCCTTTTCTATTAACGAAATGTTTGGGAATGGATGCTTGTGTGCCACTTCATTTATAATCCTGCAATTAACTCAATGAATAATGGGATTTATTTTTGTTGTACAACATACTGGTTTTTGCTCTCCCACTTCACTGATCTTTATAGTTAACTAGCATCCAGCTGAACAATTAACACAGTCCACTAAGCAGTTGTTAAGAAGCCCAAACTTTTTATTTTTTTTATGGACGGAGTCTGAGCATTACAATTTTTAGCAGCCCCCTCAGTTTCAGTGCATGTGCAGAGCAGAACAGGCTGCACATTCTCAGCTGAGTGTTCCAGGTTCTTTTGCGGGGTGCAACTGCGAATGGATGTGGCTGTAGGGTGGGTATGGTACAAAAACCTGACCGTGAGATCCACGTGGAGGAAAAGAGACGACTTCTATTTACTCACTTGAGACATGGGCGTTGCTGGCTGTCCCTGGCTACCTTTGAACATTAGTGGCTTGCTAGGTCATTTCAGAGGGCAGTTGAGAGCCAACCACATTGCTGTGGGTCTGGAGGCACGTGTGGGCCAGACCAGGTGAGGATGGCAGATTTCCTTCCCTGAAAGATATTAGTGAACCAGATGGGTTTTCCATAAATCAATAATGGATTAATGGTCATCAGTAGATTCTTAATTCCAGATTTTTTTTTTTGCATTGAATTCAAATTCAGCCATCTGGTCTGACGGGATTTGAATCTAGGGCATACCGAAAAGAGCCTATTGTTGCAGGCTTTGACCAGTTGGAGCTCTCGGAAGCTCTGAGAACCATTACGTGTAAGTAGGATTTGGGTTTAGGGCTCATAAGAAGCCCTGAGAACAATCTGATAGGACTGGGTTTTGGAAGGAGCCTTGGCAACTATTGGTGGTTCAGTGCAGCCCGAGAGTGGGAATGTAGGAAGTCACGACAGTACTTGCTTGGTGCAGCTGAGAAATATTGGAGCTCAGTGAAGCCAGCTATCTCCAAAAAAACAAGAAATGTGTCCGTGAGTGAGTGCTGAATGCAGTGTCAGGAAGAAATTGAACTAACTTGATGTGACCAGTTGTTGAACAGTCTGTGATGGAGTGGCTTTTGAGAGATTTCGAGACCTAGATTTTCAGAAGTGAAGATTGATCTTCCTTGTGATGTACACAAAGTTTCAATGTGATTTGATGACCTCCTTTGCTAAGAAATCTGTGCATTAATTCTGACCATATTTGCTATTTGATATACTCTGTGGTGTATTTGACCACTGTTTCTGTTACTTGTATTTACTTCATGTTAATTGTGGATGTTAGGGTATGGGCGATATACTGTAAGTTGTTCTAGTGTTCTAATTTTGCTAAGTTTAGCTAAGTTTATTTTGTTTACCTTAAAAAAAAAAAAAAAAAAATGCAGTTGCTAGTCCCTGGTCAAACGAACAACTTTGGCCGTCTCATCTAAGATCATAATGCAGAATAATTGGTGTTCTTGAGGGGTCAGGTAAAGTAGTAAGCAGGCCAAGTTTTATTTCTGCCACTTACTGATTAATTCTGAGCATCTGTACCTTGCCCATGAATGTGACGTGTTGTATTATGCTTATTCCTGGTGGTTCCCAACAAATGGAAAAGATTGGCATCATTGATTCCTCAGTTAGTTGCTTATTTGACCCTTTGGAGAGGCAGCGGATACAATTAAGTGCTTCAACTAAGGAAGAGCAAAATATCTAGAGCTGAGTCAACCAGAAGTTTTAGCACCACCTTTATTTGGGCAAATGGTACAAAGAGAATGAAAGGCAGCAATTAAATGACGGGGAGAGAATGGGTGTCTGTCAAGAGTCTGGAAAATGCTACATAGCCTTCCAGTTCTCACACCACCATTTTTGTGATGTTTCTTTCTATATTTATTTGCATAAATTTTACCAGTTGTTTGTTTCTTCTTGTAGGTTTCATGAAATTTTTAAGACTTTAGCTGAAGGTGATGAGGGCAAGCTGCATGTACTAAGAGTCATGTTTGATGTTTGGAAGTGTCATCCTCAGGTAATAGTTGTTCCTTTCTCTCCTGTCAAATAACAAATCTGTAAGTTGAGAGCAGAACTCATACTGTTTCTTATCCTTGCCTTTTCAAAGTGGCCTAAACCATCAACTACCCTTTGCCTGATTGGAATGCTTGCTGACACCCACAATCGATGATAAATGCTGACTGCCCAAGCTCACGTCTGATTTTATTTTTAGACTTTGCACATGCAATCTAAAGCCCTTTTTTTCAGTGTTACAGCAAAATCTATCTTGTTTAATAATTTTTTTTCCTTACCTGATATAATTACTTGTTCATTATTTTCATTCTTATGTTTGTTAGGTCTTTATCACTTTTTATTTCAACTTATTTGAGCTATTTTGCTATTAGTGTGCATGCTCCTGGGTGTCAGCCAAGACAACCTTGCCTGAAATAGAACAATGCATTCATATGGAGAGCCATATTTGAAAGGAGTGTGTGCTGGAGCTGTGATGGAGGCTATTGTCTGACCCCCTGTTCCGTTCAGTTACAGCTCTCTGCTGGGAGTACGAAATCATATTACTTTCCTGTCTGCTAACCGTTTTTTTCTTGATATGCTGCAGATGATGGCCATGTTGGTTGATAAAATGATCAGAACACAGATTGTAGACTGTGCAGCAGTAGCAAACTGGATCTTCTCTTCAGAAATGGCACACGATTTCACTAGGTAATCTGCATGAACACTTGACGCCACAGTATTCTACTATGATCAGTCTTTGCAGTTGAGTGAAATTAACTGTTCTGTGGCATTTTAGGTTGTATGTCTGGGAGATTCTTCACTCCACCATCCGAAAGATGAACAAACATGTGCAAAAGGTCCAAAAAGAGCTTGAAGAGACGAAAGACAAACTGGATAAACAGCACAAAAGAGTAAGTTTATTTAAAGTTAAATTTAATTGAATATAGTTTAGGGGAAAAAGTGCTGATCTGGCAGCATCTGTGGAATGAAATAGAGTTAACATTTCAGGTCGCTGAACTTTCAGAAATTAACCTGAAACAAATCTATATTTCTCTCCACAGGTGCCTCCTGATTTGCTGAATATGTCCAGCAGTTTTTTGTTCTTATTTTAGATTTCCAGTGATTTTTGGATATAGATTGGTGTTGCTCAGAGGTTATAGAAAATATTTTCAAAATACATTTAAAGAAAAGTCAAGGTCTTTCCCACCTGTAACACTGCTATTTCATTGTAAGTCACTTTTCTTCGTTTACTGGGCTTCCTGCTCATCACAGAATGGAACTGGAAAAGTACTAGATTAGTACTGGAACAGCTGTATCTGGGGCTCCCTATTTTGCTGTCATCTGGTTCTGGTGGCTGAAGTCTGTATTATAACTTGGGCTGCTGTGTGCTGTATACCACTAAAACTGCACCTAAAATACAGGGAACAGGAATAAGCACATTATGACAACTAGTCTGACAAACATCAGTCTACTAAACACATTTGACACACTTAACCAGTTCATTATATCAAGACTGTGCATTCAGTCCTCACTTCAAGTTGTAGTTCCATTCCTGAAAAGTGCTACTTTAAATGAAGCAACTTTAAGTAAATCAGATTTTATCATTTAGATTAATGTAAAAGTTGTAATTTCTATAGGATCTTCCTCATCAGAAAAAATATTAAAACAATAGAGCCTATAACTCGATATATTTTACAATGCTAAAGTTCTAAACTGGCAAACAAAATAAATGATCAAAATGCAAGAAAAACCTTTCTACTTGCTTCTCCATCACTGCCAGTCCTGCTCACCACATCTCCTGCTGTCTGACCCTACTGAACCGTATGGACCCATCCTCACACCGACTTGCGATCTCTCAGTTGCTGTCTCCCTCTGCTGAATCTTTTGAGTGAATTGACCTCTGGTGATGAATGGAGCAAGATGTACCAAATTGAGGGACTGGGGAAGAATCTGAAGGAAAATCTAATACAAAAGCAAAATGCTACAGATCCTGGAATTCTGAAATAAAAACAGAGACAGAGTTAATATTTCAGGATGTGATCTTTCATCAGAACTTTGAAGAGTTTCAATTGAAATTAAACAGGGAGTACTCCCCATTTTGTCCCCTCTTCTTTCAACATGTTGGTGTTAACTTTGTTTTTCTCATTTTTTCTCTCATTTGGTAGCTGGGTGTTATTTTACCATTTACACCTCCCTTGGACCTATCTCATGTTTCTTCACTTGTCCCATTATTTTTCCCTCTGGTTCTGCTCACCCATACTTTTGTCATTCAATATTTCCTTCTTCTGGCTCATTACAAAGCAACACTTTTTTCCACTCTTCCCCTATTTCAATTCGTTAAAAGCTAACTTTTCCTAGTTCTGATAAAAAGTCCTGACCTTGAATCATAACTTCCTCACCACAGATGCTACCTGATGAGTATTTCCAACATTTTGATTTTGCATATAGGCAAGGTTTGTGGGGACAATTGTTTTAATATGTTTGGTAGAAAGATTGAGAAACTTTTCACCTAGGCATGTGATGTGGGTCTGGAACTTGCTAACTGGAAGAGTGAAGAGGGGAGAAATTCCATCACATGTTTTTAAAAAAAAAGCTTGCAACAAAATAAACAAGAACATATTCCTTGGGCTAGACAACAGACTGGTTTCATGCTGCGCGCAAACAGAGTAAAAACAAATGTGTATCCGTGATACAAGTGCTTCTATTGACTGTGCAAAACATGAGGGAAATTTAGACCTTTAGTCAACATCAGATCTAGGTCAGAGCAACTCCTTTGATGGCTACCAAGCCACTGCTGGAATGTATCGCTTTTTCTTTCAGCTGATAGGTATCAATATAATGAATGCCCTCCTGTGCTGTAAATACATATGATCTATTTTCGCCAGTCAGTGCGTTTGTCCTGGTTTTGGATTGGTTTTCAACCTTCCTGTATAAAGTCTCATTCTATCTGTGTTTTCTCCTTCTGAGGTAGTCTGTGCTTGGATGCTCTTTTGATTTATCACTTTATCAGGTCTGCCTGTTAGGTCCTTTCAAAAGAGCTGATATGTGTTCAGAGGTAACCCAGGTGGAAAGAACAGTGAAATAACTCCATAGAGCCAGTATCCTGTTACCAAATCACCCTTTATTTACATGTGGAGAGTCCTTGACACTCATCCAGCTCTGAGGGAATAGGATGTCAGACAGTTCTGCTGTTATATCAGACTCCCTGATTGGACGAGATTAACAGCCCCAGTCAGGGAACTCATAGAATATATGAAGTCCTGCTAGCTGACCATGTTACATCACTACAAATAGAATAGCCAACAGTATCTTTACATTGATTGTATGGACACCCATGTCAAGACTATTCTTTAATACATAGTTTTCATGATCTAGAAGATATAATTTTTGCGATTAGGAGCTGAGATTTAAAAAAATGAACTAGTGAAAATGTGGTTGCAATGTTTATTCTGTGTCACGAGAGGGAGCACTGAGACTTCTGGTCACTACGTGGAATCAGTCCTTTGGCAACACAGAGTGGAGCAGTGGACACCATCAGTGCCAGCTCTGGCTCTCAAGAAAGCAAATATTCATGAGCTCCTTATTTGGAAGGAAGACAAGAATCCTCAGTAAAGTTAACCTGTTAGAATTCAAATGAGCAGCAATCCATTTCTAATTTTCTAGTGTTAAGGGAAGGAAGCAAAGTGGTTTGTTACTGTAACAGCCAGGTGATTCCTTGTATGTATTACTGGTTGATACAGTGAGCAAGGCAACATTTGAAACTGAGAACTCCATTTAGTAGGAAGATGTAGGATAGAGTTTTGACCGGTATGTGTTGCTTAACAGCTTGCGATATCCGATCTTCCATGTTGCAAAAATAAAAATGTTACTCTGATTAAACTGGTTTTATTTTGCATGGGAAAAGAACATAAACTACTTGTTTGGCTGTGATCAATGTGATCTGAGACCCAATAAAGCATGAGTGAGATTTGGACATTTGCTCAACAACAGATGCAGCACATGGCAATTATGGGTCCCCCAAACAGAAATATAAACATTTGTTGGAAAGAAATTGCCAAAAAGCAATTTGAAACGGAGGGAAAGAAATTAAAACATTATTAATGACTTAGAACAATTTTATGGGGAGAGTATAAAATTTCTAATAATTAGAGCAATGGTATGATTGTATTTTTTTCTAAAGCGAGACAGTGATGATGACTATGATCAGAACAGTGATGAAGATGAAGATGGTCCTTTGGAAGAACAGATTGAACGTCTTCAGGAGAAGGTTGAATCTGCTCAAAGTGAGCAGAAAAACCTCTTCTTAGTAATTTTCCAGGTAAAGTTGTATGTTGGGTTCCCCTCTTTTAATTCACTTATTTTTTTTCACATTTGTTCCATAGAATTCTTCATTTAAGTACTGAAGATTCTTTATTCTTCACAGCGTTTTATAATGATCCTGACAGAACATCTTGCAAGGTGTGAAACTGGTGGGATTGATTTTAATACACCTTGGTATAAGAACTGCATTGGACGTTTACAGCAAATTTTCCTCCAGGTTAGTTATGTTGATCATGAAAATAATTTGGCCGAGTATAAGGTATGGTGTTAATAAAATATTTTCTATCTAAATACTCGGAAATATATATGCGATAACCCTAAAGAAAGCGCAATTTTGTGGGTATTTAGTGTTTTAGCAACTTCTACAGATGTTTTAAAGTGATTCGGTGCCAATTGATTACTTTTGAAGTGTAGCTAAATGCAGCTGCCCAATCGTACTGAGCAAAGGCTGCATATAATAGCAAGATGAATGATCAGGCCATCTTGTTTTGATGGGTATGGTTGGTGAATCATTGCTGCATAGAGTGAGTCGATCAAGACTCATTCTTGTGTTCTATTCCCATAGCCTTGCAAATTTGTTTCCCTTAAGCTCTCATGCAGTTTCCTTTTAAAGTCATTAATTTTTTCCTCTTCCACCATACACACAAGCAATGCAGCATAAAAATGCACCTCCTCACTTGCTCTCTCCCCCGACCCCAGTCTTTTGCACAGACAATAATTCAGTATTCCCTAATTCATCTAATGGGAGCAGTTTATCCTTGTCTGCCTTTTCTGGTTACGGTAAATATTGACCAGGACACTGGTTTAACTCCTTGGTTCTTTTTCTTGCAATGAAATCATTTGCATCCACCCAAATAGGCAGACAGAGCGTCAATTTAACATTTCATCCAAAGATAACACCTCCAACAGTGGCTGCACTGTCTCATTTCCACACTAAAATACCAGTGTAGATTTTGTGCTCGAGTCCGGAGCTTTCTGTTGTAGAGGCAACTGTACTGCTTTTGAGACAAACTGTCAGTTTGATACAACCAGTCATAATCTTTTTGTTTGTGCCATGAGTTGTCTGTGACTTGGTGCACTAGTGCTCTATTGTATGAGAGGGATTGTGATCCAGTGTATTTATTTCCTTTTTCATTATTCTGCACTCCTTCAGGTTAAAATGCTGGGATATGTTGTTCAAAGTTAGATCATCCAAAGTGTTTTCCATGTTTGTGGTCAAAGCAATTTGACACTGCTGGTGGTGGCTGCTAAGACAAATGATTCCGTTAACTTTAGGAATTATGTATAGAATTATTAAATCGTTGGACAGGCACCAATATTACAACTAAGTTCCTGGTATGTAGCTGCACAGTAGCCTGAGAGGTATGAAGAAGGACTTTGCTGTGTTCTCAATTATGTGCGGCCGGGCAAAACATTGATGTGACTTTACACAATTAAGAATTGAAGGGAATCTTGGCAGAAGCATGTTTGGACAAGGGTAGCATGTACACCTGTTTGAACAAAATTAGTCAGAACTGTTGCCATTACAACCCTGCAAACTGGAGTTCAGGTTAGCAATATTTTGGCATGATAGTACTAACATTTGCATTGTTTCTGTCTTATAGCATCACCAAATCATTCAACAGTACATGGTCACTCTGGAGAATCTGCTGTTCACAGCTGAGCTGGACCACCATATATTAGCCGTCTATCAGCAGTTCTGTGCTCTTCAGTAATCACGATTGTGTGCTGCGGCTGTATTTTCCAAACCCACCATTTTTTGGCACTTCTTTCAGTCTTTCATCAGTGAATACAAGCAACACCCTTGTACCGATAATACCTTTTCTGAAGCTTTTTGCCCAGTTATCTGTGAAAACCATGGAGCATGAAGAAAGTTGCCATTCACATTAGAAAGGATTCCTCTCCTCAAAACAAACAAATAGACTTTAATAGTTAGAGACTGTAGAGGCTCAAGAGACGAACATACATGTTTTGATTTAAGTCTTTGAAATTGACCTAAGTTTTAAATTTGCTTTGTACTTCATCTGGTTTGGTTTTGGATACAGTGTAACACTGCATCTTGCTAATTAATACCTGCTCTATCCTTATGATCTACCTTCCAGTTTGTACATTTAAGTTGCATGTTGTAACTTGTCTGAAATTGTGTTCCTTGATAGTAGACCAAAGTTTTGAATTTAGACGTTGTATTGTGTTCTTTTGGTTCTAGTAACAGCAAATAGGTAACTCTACTGATATCAATGGGACTGAAATTTATTTGGGATACTGTCCTTTTTTTTTAAACAAAATGAGAGGGTATATTGTTTTAAAATTTTATGCACCCATCCAAGTCACACACAGAGTGGGAAATGGAGAGATGAAGCTACCGCATGGTTGAAAAAAACTAATGAATATTTTTTATAAATATAATGAAAATGACTGAAGGCCGATAACAATGTTGTAATTTATTGGGTCCAGTCACTGTTAAGCCATCTGGTTGTACTACAGAAGGTCAGGACCCCTTTTGACTGACCAATGAGGCTGGTACTTAAACAATCACCAGTTGGTCATGTCTCATCAAAAGGCTCTGGCTTGGATCTGTAGCAGCAATGAGTCTGAGGTGAAAATGGTGCTGTGTACAAAAGCAGAGTATCTGTGCCTGAGTTATGTCCTTTATACAAATTGACATTGCAATATGGGACTGGTTTCATGATCAACTGACCCCTAATGCTATGTTGTCTTTTTATTCTTCAAAATTCATGCGCCGCTACAAATTCCTACAAACTGTTAATATGACTTATTGAAGTGAAGGTGGAGCTTATGTTTTAAGTCATGAAGCTATGAGCAATTGTATTAGCAAAGCAGAAACGACAAATGGGTAAACCTCTGGGGACTATAAATTAATTTTATTGAATTCTTACATTTTTCCCAAACTGCATTTTCTTCTTTTAAAACACCAGGTTGTATATAAGACAGGGTACCATTCCTCGGGTACAGATTTTTTTAAAAACCCTGACATCTATCTAATTCAGTATTGAGAGATCTGGCAATATCTGTATTCAGAGACATTTAGTTTAGTAAAGTTTGAATACTGCCAAGTAAAGTATGACTTTGCAATTTTGATTAAATTTTTGAATATTTTACAGAATCTGAAGCTTACCCTGTCCTCTTCTTGGGTCCTAACACCTGAATTAATTAACTTCTGTCAGGATCCATTCTGCTTTTGTTGCTGCTCTTGTACGAGTCACATATCAACCTACTTTATATTGCTTCCAGTACCTTGAATTGCATATCATCTGTGAAATGATGGACCACTTTCCATTCCATTGCTAACCCCATTAAACAGTGTTGTAAGGAATTAATATGAAGTCCTGTTTCTACATAGTTCTGATGGGATGAATCAAAGGAGAATAATCCAGTGAATATTAAAGACATGTCGTGCACAGATCTAATTTCTACAATGCTACATTCCCAACAGCTGTGACAGATATGCGACATTTACCCTTTTTGCTGTTCCAGTTTCACATTCTGCATTGGTTTCCAGTTAAAATTGGTGGTGATTTGGAGGTTGTCAATATGTTCACTGCAAATATTGCCCAACTTATTGAACTGGTGTACCCATCAACTTTTGACAGTATAGAAACTGTGTCAGAAGGAGACGACAGCCTTTTTTAACTTTCAGTGGCAGTCCTGAGATGATTCTTAATCATTTTTCATTTTGTTTGTCTCTGACCCAGTGCGTCAATATTCTTATACATTTCCTGTCTTTTACTGCTGACTGTATTTGCCAAAACCATTTTTCTCAACTGCATATCTTGCCTTACAACATGTTTCAAGTTATTCTGCGTGCATTTCACCATTCTTCTCATGAATTAGCTCCTGATAGTCAATATCTCCTTAATCATCTGTCTTCTAACCACTGTTTTTATTGCAATCTACTTTACACCAACTTTAGTTAACCTGTTGCTCTACCTTGAGCTAGTTTGGAACAAGATTTTGGAACAGGCTACCACAAACAGCGGTCAAAGTGAAAAGTGTGGATGTATTTAAAGTGATAGTGGGTGCGCATTGAGGGAGAAATGGATAGAAGGCCGTAACGGTGCGTTTTGATGAGAAAAGATGGGAGGCTGAAGTGGAGAATAAATACTAATTGAGTGGTTGGTCTGAATAGCCTGTTGCTGTGCTGTACATACTATGTAATCCTATATGGGAGAAAGAAAAATTGGTGAGAAAGAAAAATTTGGAAATTGTGCCATTTTACTAATGGCACAGTAAATATTTAAAGCAGCAGCAAACTACTCCAATGATACAAATTATTCTACCTCAGACATTATACTGCATGATTGCACAATTTTGACTTCAAACCTGCACTTGAATATTTGGAAAGTTGTTTGGACGTTGTGACACAGCAAATTGTTAATTCGCAGTATAGTACATCAGATTTATCTGAGCTGAGCCAAGTTATGACTCATTAAACTCAAATATCACTGGCACAAAGCCATGAGATTGCAAAAAGCTTTACATCTGGGACACTTAATGCTGATATCATATGATTCTTGATCTGTGACCCCCATGTGTAGCCTTGTACTGATTTCATCTCAAAGTCATTCTTTCACTCTAAAGATTGTTTTGGACCTTGTTTGTCTGGAGATTGGCTTTTCCCACCAGACAGGCTGTTCATTAGCTTTTTGATCACCGAGAAACCAAAAGCGAAATCTTAGGACAAACCAAAAGTGAACAGTTGGACCCTGAAGATAATTGTAGGAAATATATTGCAGATATTGGGATATGTGAGTTTGCACTCATGCCACATCAATTCCACATAGATGTTTAAAACTAGAGATATGTAAAATGGCTCATTAGTTAGCAAGTTCCATGGCAATCCTGCGTGTTTAAGCAGTCCACAGTTTGATGTAGTATTGATTATTTCTATTGCCTTTACAACAAAAGGAAAAAAGATGGTTTGAAGCTTTTGCTGTTGTTTATTGTTTGTGTGGCAGAGTTGGAATTGATCATCAGAACCTTGCTTTGCAGTAACCATGAAATAGCATTCTAAGTATATAATCTGGGAATCATAAGTTGTTTAACAACTCCGAGATAGTAAGAACTGCTGATGCTGGAGTCAGAGATAACAGTGTGGAGCTGGATGAACACAGCAGGCCAGGCAGCATCAGAGGAGCAGGAAAGCTGACGTTTGAAGAAGGGTCCTGGCCCAAAGTGTCAGCTTTTCTGCTCCTCTGATGCTGCCTGGCCTGCTGTGTTCCTCCAGCTCCACACTTGTTGAGCAACTCTTCCATTTCCTTGAGATTTTCACCATTGTGAAGTGTAGTTTTATATGTCCTTCCTGATACTCCCCAAAACTTAGAACAAATGCCATATCTTGACCTCTGCTTGCAATCTGATGTTCTCAACCGTCAAATTACCCTTGTGGCTCCTTTGTGAACCATTTGTAATGTATCAAATTACATTGGGCTATTGAATCAAATGTGGCTTTGAGTCACATCCTTCACAGACTGCAAGACTGACAATGTTGTGTTGGATGTAGAAGCAAAGAATTTCTCCTTTTCTGATACCTGTGCTGACCTATCACTATGTTTGCAACAAACACAAATTTATGGGGTGCTTAGGAGAATGGTTTGCACTAAAGGCAATCTTCTCAACCTTCAAGATTGAGTGAAAAGTTCAGAATGTTGTCCCATGCGACAGGTAGTTCCACATTTTGCCTCTCGGTGTCAGCATGAATGCTAAACGACAGTAACCTGATTGTTGCACAGTGGCTATGTCCGTACCTCAGCCCGAAGATCCAGGTTCAAATCCCGCTCACTTTGGAGGTGTATTACAACATGTCTGATCAGGTTGATTAAAATAACTAGCCCTATAAAGAGTCAAAGGTTGACTAGTCCACTGATTAAGAAAGGGACGATTCCAAGAATACAAAACTAGTGAGCACAAGACAAAAGTGGCATTTCTCAAAGACATTATCAGATTGAGGCAGATGTGCTAATGCTTTAATTGGTCATCATTGAGACTTTACCTTGGACGTCAGCTACCAGAGGTTCAGAGGCCTAAAGGAGTTGATCCTTGACGTGCAACCCAGCTGCAGCTTTTGAGTTTTACCATGATTTACAATTAACATTATATATGGCTAAAGCTTTACTTGCAAAGTAAAGTATTTAGAATGATGTAGGCCCTGTTATATTGATTGGTTAGCGGTATGGAGATGGCCTCTGACTTGAAGTTCCTTTATGTGGCCTGATTCTTGGAGCGTAGTCCTTGACAAACCGTCATAATGCAAATAAAAATTTTCATTGAAAGCACAAATCATTGTTCTATACTGGTAGACTGCTTGTTCTAGCATCTCTGGGATTGGACATAGGTTGACTAACAATGGGACTTTGAAGCAGTTGAGATTAATTTTACAGTGCTCATTCATGTTAAAATATATTGGTGACAATCAGATGGATGGCTCGGTTTGGTTACCACCACATTTTGAGTTTTAAATCAATGTGAAGTGTCAAAAGTGGATAACTCAATTCAGGTGACATTAAAAGTGTTTAGAGTTTTATAGTATCAATTCAAGAATTTCTACTCGCGACAGAGGATTTTTTTCAGTTTTAATATTTTTGCCTCAAACATAACTGCTGGCCAGTGATATTGAGGATTAGGTTGTTCCATTTGCAGAATGAGCTGGTGTTTTCTGGCCATCAGTTTGTACGTCTTTTTTCTCCTTTGCAGTGTTTGTGTATTTTCTGTAGGATAAACGGCAAGGACTGGCCAATGGTTACACTGTCAAAAAATTTTGAAATAAAGACATCCATGAGGAGAGCTGACTGCTATCTTGTATGTGGTAATGTGAGGAAGTATGGCATTGTCACTTTCTGTACCATGAAATACAGTCTGAATGGCCTGAGGGCACAGTTTTAAAGTGATTTACAAAACATGCCTCATGAAATGACAAAGCTTTGGGTGATTATTTGGATAGAAATAGAAATTGGTGCAGTGTTAGGAAAAAAAAGCAGGTGATTTGACGAGCCAGTGCAGATATGCACCAAATGGCCTCTTCCTGCGTGGTTACACTTGATTATGTAATGCTTTTTAAAAACCAAAACTCTGGAAAGATGATGGTAAATGTCAGTATTGAAACAGTTTTTCAAAAATAGCAAATGTACAGAAATGCTCAATTTATTTTTAAAAAAAATCAACCTATACAATTATCGAAGTGCCAAATCACTATACAACAAGCAAAGCATAAAATCAAATCAGTTACATTTTTTCATAGACTAACTGATGGCCACACGTGGCACATGTCTTCTTGTACATATCCTCCTCCTCCTCATGTTGTTCTTCGGGACCATACTCATGTTGGTGAAGAGCTGATTCCTTCTTCCATAGGCTGCTTCTCACAGCTCGACGAAGATCTACAATGAGGTCAGGGGAACAATAAAGTATTGTTTATGTGTGGGAATGGAAGGAAGAGTAGAGGCAAGAACAAGTGAGAAAAGTGGGTGGGAATGGGGAAAAACATTACTGAAATTAGTTCAGGCTGGGATCCAGCAGCAGTTTAATCTTGACCTATTTGCCTACCTTTGACTTTTTTGTCAAACTTCTTTTGTTTCATCTTCTCTCTGTTCTCTTGCCGTGCTTCTTTTGCTTCTTGCAAAGCTTCCTCACTACCCCATACTTCAAGGGAACGTTTTATTATCTATAACCAAAACAGGAGAACGACAGAGTTGCAGCTTCATTCAGATTTCAAATTACCAGTGAAGGACAGTGAGGAAACAAACTTTTAAACTGAATGAATCTAACTGTATGACAAGTACTAAAACTGGCAATATACAGGCATTCACTGCTTTTTGATATGCGCTAGCTATTTAACTTGAGTTCACAATAAGTAGACTGTCCAGTTACAAAACATGTTAATGTACAATATCTTTACTGAGATATCATGAGCTAAAGTCACTATAGTTGTACAGGACCGCAGGACTTCTCATTGGAGAGAGACATGTGGTGGTGGTTTAATCACCACACCTCAGCTTGGGGGAAGAGGTTGAATAGGGGAGCCTTTTATGGTAACCTCAGCTAGCACAGGAATTGAAACCATGCTGCTCATATTACTTTGTATTGCAAACCAGCTGTCCAGCTAACTGAACCATGAGGATTAACAAAATAAAACAACAGTTGTGTACCAAGCTCTCACTCAAAGGTCATGTTCAATTTGAGGACTAGATTTGAATGCAACTTTTAAAAAAAAACATTATCAGACCATATACATGCTTTTTGAACTGAAATGGTAAAAGGACTGTTTTGAAAACCAATGATTATAGAAAGGATTGCTGCACTTTTTAAAAGGAAGCAGCAGGGAGGTGAGTTGCAGAGGGGCTATCACCAAGTGTTACGTGCAAAGTAAAATTCAGCCAGCAACAGATAGCTGACTGGTCTGGGAATGGCTACCAGTTCTCAATGGGAAAAGCCTCAGCCTGCCAACAATTATGTGATTGCCTCCTGGGTAGCTGAACAGCTTGAAACAAAGTAATATTGGCTGGAGCCTTCAGACCTCCAAAAGGGGAAGCAGAATGTGTCTCTGGTGTAGAAAATACCTGAAGAAAGCCAGTACTTTTTTTCTTACCAGTTGCTTTCAACCAATAAGTCAGAACTTTTACAATTTATGAATCTATTGACTGCACATCTTATGAGGATGCGAAAAGAACCAGGTGAAGAGACAGTAAGTCTTGGCAAATGAAAGGATCATCTTAACCAATCCCCAGACAACAGAGGACATTGAGTTGCTTCCTAAATATTTCCTCCTTTCCCCTCCACCAATTTTCTTTTGTCCGTGTGCGTGTGTAAGGAGAGGGTTAGAGTCACAGATGTACAGCATGGAAGCAGACCCTTCAGTCCAACTCATCCATGCGACCAGATATCCTAAATTAGTCCCGTTTGCCAGTATTTGGCCCATATCCCTCTAAACTCTTCTTATTCATGTACACATCCACAGGTCTTTTGAATGCTGTAATTGTACCAGCCTCCACCACTACTTCTGGCAGCTCATTCCATACATGCACCACCCTCTGCAGGAAAAAGTTGCCCCTTAGGTCCCTGTTAAATCCTTCCCCTCTCACCTTAAACCTATGCCCTCTAGTTTTGAATTCCCCCACCCTGGGGAAAAGACCTTGTCTATTTACCCTATCCATCCCCTTCATGATTTTATAAACCTCTATAAGGTCACCTTCAGCCTCTGACGCTCCAGGGAAAATAGCCCCAGTCTATTCAGCCTCTCCCTATAGCTCAAACGCTCCAACCTTGGCAACATCCTTGTAAATCTTTTCTGAACCCTTTCAAGCTTATAGTTCTACGCTAACAGTTTATAGTTTGTGTAACAAATAGAAATTCTTGTAAAGTACAGAAACTTGGTCCGTGCTTTCTGCTTGCCTGGGTCTAAGCTGACATAATTGGGAGATTTTTCATACTTTGATAACATCTTTACTGTGATAACTCAAGTGGGGCTTGATTTCCAATATGTGACTCCAATGAGGTACAACAAACTGGGCACTTGTTTCTGATTTATGAATTATTTTCTTAATTATATTTTCAGTTAATTTATTGGCAAGGCCACATTAGATTGCCTTGCTACTTTCAGGTAGATAAAACTACAGGCAGTGATTCTTTTCTGACTACCATCACCTACGAAGCACAATTCAGGAGTGTGATGGAATATAGTTTCCCACCACTTCAAGTATCAGGTAGTCACCTAAACTAGCCTTTTTTTTAAAAAAAGCATATGAATATCCATTAATGTCAGTTTCAAGATGCCTGTGACAGCATCTCAACTGCTCTATATTTCAAGCAAAAACATCTGTGCTTCCTCAGTCTTGATCCCTGTGGTCCAGAGAAACTGAGCAGATTGTATGATGTTTTCTAATCACTGGCGTGAGCTTGACCAAGGACCCTGAGCTCCACAAAGTCTATAACATCAGTTAGATCCATTAATCAGATAGCTGATTGAGGAAAAACAAGGACAGCATTTACCTGGATATATATCACTACTCTTTCAATATATTTGCATGAATGCACTGCTAGTTATTGGCACTCACTCATTTTCTCACGAAAAGCTTTACACCTTGTATTGTTTTACTTACCTGCAGCCTCACATAAAGCTTCATGTCACCCCAGTTGGTATTATGTGGATTTTTCTTCAGTATGTACTTGAGTACAGGGGTTCGCTTGTCCAAGTCACAGTCTTTGAGCAGAAATTCCTGCTTTGCATCTGTTCGGGTAATTAGTTTGTGTTTCTCTTCATTATCTCTGCAATAAGGCAAGAAGCTGGTGACCGAAGTTTCCACTGCTAATGAGGATCTTTAAATTAGATACCCGTGTTAACTGATCAGACCTAGACTACAGAAAGAAATATCAGTAAAAGAAAGCTATGAATAAAGGTAGATATTTGAATAATTGTGCCAATCACATTTTTAATCAGCTGTAAAATTTCCTGTTTGGTTGTGTACCACATGCAGCAGCACAAGACTGTTAAAACACAATATTGCAAATTTTATTTGGCTGTTATGCATCAGTCAAGAATTCAGAGATAGTAGGAACTGCCGATGCTGGAGAATCTGAGATAACAAGGTGTACAGCTGGATGAACACAGCAGGCCAAGCAGCATCAGAGGAGCAGGAAGGCTGACGTTTCGGGCCTAGACCGTTCTTCAGAAATGGCCTTGTTATCTCAGATTCTGCAGCGTTGGCAGTTCCTACTATCACTGACCAGGAAAAAGTTGAGATTAGATTTTGGAACTTCCACCAGAGGGAGCAGTTGAGGCAAATGGTGTAGATGAAGAGGAATAGGTTACATTGATTGGGTTGGAAGAGGAGAGGTGGGCGGAATCTCATTTGGACTACAAACCTTATAGTGGAACAGTTGGCTAAAGGCCCTGCCTGTGTTCTGAACCTGTGTAAAAATAAATGCATTCTTGACTAGGCATTGAGCTGGATGAACACAGCAGGCCAAGCAGCATCAGAGGAGCAGGAAAGCTGATGTTTCGGGTCTAGACCCTTCTTCAGAAATTACTTTAAGCGGAAGTCCCTTCTGAAGAAGGGTCTAGACCCGAAACATCAGCTTTCCTGCTCCTCTGATGCTGCTTGGCCTGCTGTGTTCATCCAGCTCTACACCTTGTTATCTCTTTTTCCTGGTCAACTCTGCTACTAGAGTCATGTAGTGCTTATATTCACGGACTAATAATTCAAACTGTGAATGCAAGTGTCCTATGGAAATTTAACAAGTTTTTTTTCAAAAATCTGATTAGTAAAAAACTTAGGAGTAAAAGCAACCAGAATCATTGGTAGGAGCAAATCACTGCAGATGCTGGAATCTGCACTGAAAACAACAAATGCTGGGGATCACAGTGGGTCAGGCAGTGTCCATGGAGACAGAGCAAGCTAATGTTTCAAGTCTAGATGACTTCATCAGAGCTGAAGCAAAGTGTTGTGGAGGGGGCAGCATTTATGCTATAGTTTGGGTGGGGGGGGGCAGTGGGTGTAGAGGGCTGGTGGAGAAAAGATGTTGATATTTCAGATTAAGCGATCAGTATGGCAGAACAATGGCAGGTCTCCTGCCAGACTGGAAAAAACAGACAGTCCCACTGGGATGTGGGGAGGGGACAGAGGACATAGCAGAATGTAACAAGCTAAAAGAAGGGGAAGAAATGAGAGTACATTCACAATATTAAGTCCAGAAGGCTGTAAAGTGCCTCGTCTGAACAGGAGTTGTTGTTTCTCCAGCTTACGCTGTGATTCACTAGAGCACTGCAGCATGTCCTCTCTCCCCATCCCAATGGGATGGTCTGTCCTTCCAATAACAGTTCTGAGGAAGGGTCACCAGACCCGAAACACCAACTCTGCTTTCTCTTCATAGATGCTGCCAGACCTGCTGAGCATTTCCAGCAACTTCCGTTTCCGTTTCCGATCTGCTGTTCTTTTGGGTTTTAACCAGCTACATATATTTGTACTGAAAGTGATGCCTGCAGCCCAAGAATAAACAATTTGTATTTCTGGAAAATACCTGACAAACAATTACCTGTAATTAATAACAATCTGATCCAATATGCTTAATTACAATTGGGATGCCATTGTGACCACTTCTTTTCAATTTCTCCCCCATAACATTAAACATAGCTAATGTATCTAAGGATAAAATTACTCACAAACCTGCAATTATCACAGACAGGTAGATCGAAGTGACTGCTGAGAAAGGAGTCCATGAATTCTTTGCCACATTCTTCACACAATAAATAATCAAATTCCAAGACAGGTCCTGCAGTTACAGACAGCATATTTTGAATTAGTGACAACTTTCTTATAATGTGGCAGAGGGGGAAAAAAAAATTCGCAAAATGAAAGTTTTCTGAAATGATTACCTGCACTTGCGTAATAAAGACAGTAAGACAGTAGCTACAAGAGGTCTGGCCCATACATTTATAGGCACTTAAGTAATTAGCGTTGTACAGTGTCAGACCTGCAGCATAATTTGTCCCAGTAAAATAGATCAATTATCTCGGTTCAGTAATGGCGGCAGCACTGTGGGGTTGAAGACCCTGTTACCCAGGAAACAGTCCATTGTACGACTGAAACTAGAACAAGAAGTTCTCCTGTTGTCTTGGCCAACACAAAGTAACAGAGAATGCTGTTGAGGATACTGTGATTGATGCGCATTTGGACTTCCAAGAGGCTTTTCATAAAGTGCCAGAGAGTATACATTTAGCAAAAATGAAAATTTGGAATTACAGGGGTAATCTGGATCCTAAACTGGCTTACGGACAGAAGTGAACTTTCTTTCAAACTGGAATGAAATCTGCAATTACATTCCATGGGGGTTGATAGTAGGACCATGCTCTTTTTGCTATATATTATTCACTTAGATATGCAGAATATCATTTCAAAGTTTCCTGCTGACAGAGAACTCAGGTGTAGACAGTGAGGAGAATTGTAATAAACTCGAGGAGGACACAGATAAAATTGGCAGATACAACTTAACACAAGGATGAAATGATTCATTTTGGCAGGAAGGAGATGCAACATAAGCGAAATGGAACAATTTTAAAGGAAATATACAATTAAGTAAAGATGGCAGCACAAATTGAGACGATTGTAACAAAATACACACTGGATTTTTAAATAAATGCATATGGAGCACAAAAGCAAAGAAGTTACACTGAACCTGGTTGGACTCTAGCTGGCATATTATTGCCAGTTCTGGGCACCTCATTTTAGTAAGGATATAAAGGACTTTCAGAAGTCGTATAGGGGACTTAATGGAATATCATCAGGGAAGAATTCAAAGAGATGGAGATCCTACGAGAACTGACAGCAAAGGAGGCGGAGGGGAGATTTGACTGAGTTGTTCAAAAATTATGGGGTGTTTTGATTCAATAAGGAGAAACTGTTTCCAATTGGAAAAGGATCAATTACGTACACAAACAAAATTGGTCAAATGTCATCCTCACACTATAAATCTTTTACTTGTATGGGAAAATGCATTGCATGCTGTGACTGGTAATTAAAGCCTGGGAGGGTCAAATGGGCAGGGAGGAGGAAATACCCAAGTTGACAGTCTGTTAACCTGACAGTAAAATGCAACTTGTACGGATGCTGTACCAATAAAGAATGAGGTTCAATCAGCAAATACATCTTGTCCATCCACAACTAAATGGAGTACTTGTGATTTATTTATAGGGAGTGTCACAGGCAAGGCCACCATCCCGGGAAATGTAGGCTGTGAGCTAATGCAGATTATACCGCACATACCAAACCACAGGCTGCGTGTTTTCCTATACTGAAATGATTTCCAGTATTTTCTGCAGACCACGCTATTTGAAACAGCAACAAGATCAGAAGAACCAGGCCCATCAAGTCTATTCTGCCATTCAATGCGCTGATCTGATAATCTTCAGCTTCACTTTCCTCCCTTATTATCTCGATAACTGTCCATTTACTTTACTGATTAGGAATCTGTCCGAGACTTGAATATACTTAACAACCCAGCCTCGACAGCCCTTTGTGTAAAGAACTCCACAGATACACTATCGTCAGAAAATAAACTCTTCATGGGACTAGTTCATTTTGGGATTATGGTCGACGTGGACTGGTTGGACTGAAGGATCTGTTTCCATGCTGTATGACTATTATTAATGGTTAACCCCTCAATTTGAGATGTGTCCTCTGGCCTGAACTCTCCCACAAAGGGAAACAATCTCTCTGCCCCTACCCTGTGAAGCCCCTAAGAATCTTATATGCTATCATTCTTCTAAACTCCAATGAGTATAAATCCAACTTACTCAACATTTCCTCATAAGATAATCTTTCCATACCCAGGATCAACTTAGTGAACCTTCTCTGGACTGCCTCCATTGCCACTTTTTTTTTAAGGTACAGGACCGTAACAGTTTTCCAGTTGTGGTCTGACTAATGCCTTATACCATCTTAGTAAGACTTCCCTACTTGTATGCTCCAACCCCTTTGAAATAAAGGTCAAAAATCCATTTGCCTTCCCCAATACCCAATGAACTTGGATGCAAGTATTTTGTGATTCATGCATAAAGACCCCTAAATCCCTTTGCTGTAGCTTTCTGCAGACTTTCCCTATTTAAATAATATTCAGTACTTCTAATCTGGACAAGTCTCGCAAGGTTGTATCATTTGGTAGCAGTAGCCCAGAATTTGTTTTTGTTTAAAAATCACTTCTGTTCAGGGATAGTTCTGTGCTTTATGTGCACCTCGGACCTGTACTGGAAACATCCTGATTGAGTCAGAAAGGTTAAACCTTAGTTTTACACCATGGAAAGACTCACTTTGGCCAATCATACCTGCATTGGTCATCAAGAACTTATCTACTCTAGTCGTACTTTTTTTGCATGTGGCCCGTGGCCTCGTTGCTATGGCATTTCAAGTTTTAAATGTTGCAATGGTTCCTGTGTTTATAATCTCTCAGGCACTAAGTCTCAAAGACTCCATCACTGAGTGTCGAAAGACATTCCTTAAGTACTCCCGAACCTCTTGGTCTGTGGTCATTGATCCCACTACTAAAGGATGTTTCCTCCTACCTACACTATTTTTGCCCCTCAATTTTGTACATCTCAGTCAGCACCCCTCCCCATCTGTCCAGCCTTCCCTGCTCGAAGGATAACAATCAAAGCCTATCTAGTACCTGTTCATAGTTAAAATACTCCAGGGTGAACAACAACCTGGTGAATCTCCTCTGCACCCTCTCTGGATGCAATCCCATCCCAATCATACTGTGCTAGAATGTTTAATACAAATGTACCTGGTTGATGTACAACTTTATTCACTTCAGGAAGCTCTTCCTCCTCCTCCTCTAGAAAAAATCCTCCTCCTGTATCTATTACTTTGGGTGCAAGCTTTGCAACAGTGCCACCTGTTTGATACAAATATAAATATCCTTTTAGACAAAACTGTGGTATTGCAGAATGTACAGGATTACATCCATCAGTGAACACAGATCATGCTTAAAAACAGGGCTTAGATTTAAATTCTAAACAGCAAGATCTTTTTGTCTTAGTTCCGAGCTCTTAGTTACAGAGCATATTTAAATAATTCTATTCAGACGTAACACTACAGAACAAATCAGTGTCTCAACATCAGAAAAACACTACTTGCCTGTATCAACGGAAGGGTAGGGTCTGCTGGCCAGCCTGGCCTGCCGCAGTATCAGTGCTCTCTGTCGGTTCCGCTCAATCTTGGCCAACACAACAGGTGGTAGAGACTTTTTCTGCTCCGGCTCTCCCTGTCCTGTATCAGCAGAGGTCGATGACGATCCACTCTTCGCCTCCAAATTCATGTTTGGAATGAGGTTTTTGCCTTGTCACTTTCAACCAGCTGGAAGAATAATTAGGTACAGCACAGTTAGAACGTCTGATACAAAAAGAAGGCAGGGTTCACAATAAAGACCAATGGCTAGCAGTCTGTTGAATTAATTGGCAGTGTGTTCACTTTGGGAACTGACCCACAGAAATCAGAAAGATGCCAGGATTGATATCTGGCACATATTGAGCATCATTCTGGAACTTAGCTTTGATTTTAAGCTCATGGCTGTTTTACCTGGAGTCCCCAGCTTGTGTCTACCCTCCTGAATCCTTCACGAAAACAGAAGTTTCTGGGAAAGCAACTGATGGGCTGTTTTTGTTCCTGATTTACAGCATCCTCAGTTCTTTTGGGTTTCCTGAATCCTTCATCATTTTAAACACTTTGACTCATTCACTTTTCAATATCCTGCACTCAAAACAAAAAACCCATGCCATGTTTCTGTAATAACGTCTGTTTAAGCCCTGGTGTCATTCTGGTGATCCTGTTTCATCCTCCTCCAAGGTCAATAATATTCTTCGTAAAATACACGCCCAAAACTGAAGGTAATGCTGCAGACAGGATTCTGCAGAACCAAAGCCTCACTTTCTTACTTTGAGTTTCTCAGATAACAGCTAATATTCCATTAGCTTTCTTGATTCCTTTCTCTACCTGTGGACAGGATTTTATTAAATTTATCCCAGTACCCAAATCCCTCCTCCCACCTGCACATCCCACAGCCTCTCGTCACCGAAACACATTCAGATTTATCATTCTGGGATTGAATGGATCTGTTCACACGTCCAACGTCATTTTTTTTTGTGATCTTTCTAACTTCCGGCTCACACTCCCTCCATCTTTCCAACACCACTTCCGGCCACTGGCCCTTTCCGGAAGTGACGGTTCCACCCACGGCCGATACAAAACGCACCCGTGACGCGATGACGTCACACGCACCGGGCTTCCGCCCCCTACAGGTGGCTGAGGGGAAGCGGCAGCCCGTGCCATAGGGAACCTGAGCCTCACTCGTTGGGGAACCTGAGGCTCAATCAATGGGAAACCTGAGGCTCAATCAATGGGGATCCTGAGGCTCATTCGTTGGGGAACCTGAGGCTCAATCAATGGGGATCCTGAGGCTCACTCGTTGGGGAACCTGAGGCTCAATCAATGGGGATCCTGAGGCTCATTCGGTGGGGAACCTGAGGCTCAATCAATGCGGATCCTGAGGCTCACTCGTTGGGAAACCTGAGGCTCAATCAATGCGGATCCTGAGGCTCACTCGTTGGGGAACCTGAGGCTCAATCAATGCGGATCCTGAGGCTCACTCGTTGGGAAACCTGAGGCTCAATCAATGGGGAACCTGAGCCTCATTCAT
>JAHRHZ010000024.1:2655143-2729298 GCA_024137785.1 Ginglymostoma cirratum
GCCTCATTCATTGGGAAACCTGAGGCTCAATCAATGGGGAACCTGAGGCTCATTCATTGGGAAACCTGAGGCTCAATCAATGGGGAACCTCTGTAAAAGAGTTAAAGGCCTGTTAGAGATCATTTCATCAAACAACCTTAGCACTTCCCTCCATTCACCTATTCCAACAAGTTAAACTTCCTCCAAGATGGTCCCCTGCCTTCAACCTGAACTTCTTTCTTTGAGCTTCCTTGTCTCCCCACGTCCTCTTTGAGATCATGTTCCTGAGTTCCACCCCTTGTTCTCTCGACCCTATTCCCAATAAAATGCTGACCACACATTCCTTCCCTAGCTTTTGTGTTAGTCAATAAAAACTGAAAGAATTGCGGATGCATTAAATCAGGAACAAAGTTGCTGGAAAAGCTCAGCAGGTCTGGCAGCATCTGTGAAGGAAAAAAACAAGAGTTAACGTTTTGGGTCTGGTGACCTTTCCTCAGAACTCAAGGGGAACTCCGAGGAAGAGTCACCGGACCCGAAACGTTAACTCTGCTTTTTTCCTTCACAGATGCTGCCAGACCTACAGAGCTTTTCCTGCAACTTTGTTTTTGTTCGTGTTAGTTAACATTGTTCCTGGTCTCTATAAGGTCATCCCTAAGCCTCTGACACTCGAGGGAAAACAGCCCCAACCTATTCACCCCCTCCCTATAGCTCAAATCCTCCAACGATGGCTACATCCTTGTAAATCTTTTCTGAACCATTTCTAGTTTCACAACACATTTACTTCTTGTGTCTTTCAAACAAAAAAAGCCTCTGTATTAAGTCTGTTAAACTTGTAAATATTGTTCAAGAAGAACGTAAGTATAAACCCAGGAATTAACATCCACTCAGTTTAACTTCAGAGGTGGGAAAGATTTTAGAATTTGTAATACGTGACAAATTAGTAGTCACACAGACAGATGTCAATTAAGTAGGGAAATCCAGCATGGATTTGTTGAAGGCAAATTATGTTGAACTAACTTCACTGATGAGATATGCAGTTGATGTAATGTACATGGACTTCCAAAAGGCGTTTGGAAAAGGGCCCTGTAACAGGCTTACTAGTTCAAACTCCTAGAATAACAGGGACAGAATCAGGCAGCATGGAAACAAAGTTTCTGAGTGCAGGAGACAGAGCAGTCATGTGTAATTGCTTTTCTGACTGAGGAATTGATATAAAGACTACTGCGTTTTTTTTTAAAATATATACTTTTGTGACCTGGATTTGGGTGTACAGGACACAATTTCATAATTTGGGGATGGTTCAGAACTTAGAAGTATCGAAAAACTTGGAGAAGATAATGAGTGTGTAAACTCTCCAAATAACTCATCTACCCCATCTCACGAGTACAAGTGGCCCCCATGTGGAGGAGTCTATGGGTCAAGCATTGGACTTACCAGCCTTCTCAGAACACTTCAAGCAGCAACGGAAGCAAGTCTTCCTGAGTCCTGAAAGACCTCAACTAGGTCTCAGTTTCTGTTCTTCCAAAAGTTTGCACTGTTTACATTTCACTTGCAGTCTGGGGCACTAGCATCGGAGATCAAGGATCATGCCCCCTCCATTCACTTTTTTGGGCCCTCCCCATCCTTACTTCCGAGGCGTTGGAAAATCACGGCCCATTGACTTTGAATGTTTCCTTTCAGCATGTACAATCCTGCATCAGCAATCTGTCAAATTTGATAATGGTGAAGAAATATGCATTCTTGTGCATGCCAGGTCTTGTATTTAGTGAGCAGGAATGTCTTAGTCACTCAAGTAATATTCTGTTAAAGAGCATTTAAAAATAAAAGTTTATCTCATTGACCATGTCACATGTAAGTTAACCCTCAATAGTTTTCTGCTGTGTTACCAATCTCTCTCACGCTGTGCAGTTAGTTCTACTAAGAGTGAGCACACAGGCTTCAGAATAAGTGTGGGATACAATCCTGGAAAAACATGAGCATATCAGGAAATCTGCTTCAATGAATCAAATTCAATTCTGAAGAAGAGTTGATCAGATGCCAAACGCTAACTTTGTTTCTCTCTCCACCAATTCTGCCAGACCTGCTGAGTTTCTCCAGCACTTTCTGTTTATATTGTTAAGAAGCGTGTGGGGCAGGGGAGAGAACATTGTCGAGTTAAACTGCATTTGAAAATATAAGTGGCATGGTGAACATTTTTGGGAGTGTAAGAGAGGAGGATGAGCATTGTCGGGGTGGAAGAGTATTTCTTCATGGCTTTCAAAAACCGATCCGAGCTGTTAATCATGTCCTCTGCCTGAGATAAACATTGGGAAAACCCCAGGTTAAATTTCCACCAACTAGAGAGCTTTAAACCTGAGCCTCTGTCACTAATGTCCAAGTTGGATTCAACCACAGAGGGAATCAGGGAATACAGTTCTACCCACTGGAAGTTTAAACTTCCTCAGTAAGCTCATATATGTGTACAGGGCTGGACTTCCACAGAGTCATATCAACGTATGAGTTTGGAGGTCATACTGCGGCTGTACAGAAAATTGGTCAGGCCACTTTTGGAATACTGCGTGCAATTCATGTCTTCCTGCTATAGGGACAGGCCAAATAGGCTGGGGTTATTTTCGCGGAGCGTTGGAAGCTGAGGGGTGATCTCAAAGAAGTTCATAAAATCATGAGGGGCATAGATAGGGTGAATAGTCAAGGTCTTTTACCCAGGGTAGCAGAAACCAAAACTAGAAGGCATAGATTTGAGGTGAAAGGGGAAAGATTTAAAAGGGACCTAAGGGGCAACATTTTCACGCAGAGGTGCATGTATTGAATGAGGGGCCAGAATAGAATATCCTTGAACGAGTGCAGTGAAAAGTTTGTAATGTTGCCTCATAGCACCACCTAAGGTACAGAGTACCTAGGTACGGATGCTTTAAGTGTTGTTACAGATTAAAAAATAATAGGTTAGCATGGGAACAGTCTGAAAAGTCAAGAATGATAAAGTGACCATAAGTACTTTAGCTCCAGTCCCTCTCCAGCATGAGTCTGCGCCCGCCAGCCCAAGAGCACAAGGCCACTCTGCCTCCACGTGCTGGTCTCAGTCCAGGACTCACTCAACTGCTGCTCCAGCTCTGGCCCACTGCACCACTGCCGCTGGGCTCGGCCCGCTCACTCGGACACTGCAGGGCTCAGCCCGCTCGCTCGGCCACCGCAGGACTCGGCCCACTCACTTGGCCACCGCAGGACTCGGCCCACTCACTTGGCCACTGCAGGACTCGGCCCGCTCGCTCGGCCACTGAAGGACTCAGCCCGCTCGCTTGGCCACTGAGGGATTCGGCCCACTCACTTGGCCACTGCAGGACTCGGCCCGCTCACTCGGACACTGCAGGGCTCAGCCCGCTCGCTCGGCCACTGAGGGATTCGGCCTGCTCACTTGGTCACCACAGGACTCGGCCCACTCGTTCGGCCACTGAAGGACTCAGCCCGCTCGCTCGGCCACTGAGGGATTCGGCCTGCTCACTTAGTCACCACAGGACTCGGCCCACTCGTTCGGCCACTGAAGGACTCAGCCCGCTCGCTCGGCCACTGAGAGATTCGGCCTGCTCACTTGGTCACCACAGGACTCGGCCCACTCGCTCGGCCACTGCTGGACTCGGACTGCTCGCTCGGCCACTGAGGGACGCGGCCCACTCGCTTGGCTGTGGGGTCCAGTCACAACCCGCCTCCCTCGACTTCCTTCTTCAGGCAGGGCAGGACAGTCAAAGGTTCGTGGGGGGGGAAGCTACAAAGAGGAGAAAAAAGAAAGAAAAAGAAAAAGAGCCAGTGAGCAGAGGAGCTCTGACTGGAGCATGGCTGAGGCTGGTAAAGTTACAATATTTAAGAAGCATCTGGATGGGCCTATGAATAGGAAATGTTTAGAGGGATATGGGCCTAATGCTGGCAAAATGGGACTAGATTAATTTAGGAAATCTGGTCGGCATGGATAAGTTGGGCCAAAGGATCTGTTTCCATGCTGGGCTGCTCTTTGATTCAGTGACTCTAATATGTACTGCTGTTTTCATTGGGAGAGTCTGTCTGTTAACTCTGTTTCTCTCTCTACAGATGCTGCCTGATCTTCTGAATATCTCCAGTGTGTTCTATTTTTATTTCAGTCCTCCAGCACCTGAAATATTTTGCTTTATTATCCTCTGAAGAGGGAGTTGATTACACCCGTGAAGATATCCTTATCACCCACACAGAAAAAAACTAACACTGGAGTCACAGCAGCACAAAGGTTTTCATATAACGAACCATTGAGTTGTGGAAGATGCTGGGCAGTTGCCTGGACAGATCTGTGGCAGCCTTCAGTGTGCATCTGCTTGGGTGTTGAGAATGCCTGTGGTCTGCTTTTACTTACACAACATAGTGTTGCAGCCTCAGAAATGCCTGTGTGTTCTCCTACAATTGAATCCCCGACCAGTTTAGCCCTGCTGTTCTTCTTCCTCCCTTCTGAGGCAGCATCTCCACCCAAGGAGCCATAACCACACCGCTGTTTGTAAGACTTTGCAGTGTCTGTGTTCTCCTATTCATTGTCACATACAGTACAAGTGTGACGACATAGCAAAGTGTACTTAATTGATTGTAAAGCACTTTTGGATGCCCTGCGGCAATGGAAGACAATTTATCAATGCAACAAGCATGGGGCTGGATGAACACAGCAGGTCAAGCAGTATCGTAGGAGCAGGAAAACTTGACGTTTCGGGCCTAAACCCTTCATCAGAAATGGGGGAGGGGAAGAGGGTTCTGAAATAAATAGGGAGAGAGGGGGAGGCGGATAGAGGAGAGGATAGGTGGAGAGGAGGCAGACAAGTCGAAGAGACGGGGATGGAGCCAGTAAAGGTGAGTGTAGGTAGGGGGCTAGGGAGGAGATAGGTCAGTCCAGGGAGGACGGACAGGTCAAGGGGGCGGGATGATGTTAGTAGATAGGAGATGGGGGTGTGGCTTGAGGTGAGAGGAGAAACAGGTTAGGGAGGTGGAGATGACTAAGAAAGGTGATGTGGCTGTAGTACCTGATTTGCTTCAGGACGTGGTCCAGCAGTTTCAAGGCCGAAGAGGTTTTGAGAGAGTTGCAGTGGAGAGAGATTCCCTGAGGTTTGTCCGGATGGAGGAGGGTAACTTCTTCAGGGTAGGCATCCTTAGAAGAGGCTTCGCAGTGGGGTTAAAATTGTATCAGAGATAAAAGGTACTGCAGATGCTGGAGAATCCGAGATAAAAGCATGGGGCTGGATGAACACAGCAGGTCAAGCAGCATCATAGGAGCAGGAAAACTTGACGTTTCGGGCCTAAACCCTTCATCAGAAATGGGGGAGGGGAAGAGGGTTCTGAAATAAATAGGGAGAGAGGGGGAGGTGGATAGAGGATGGATAGAGGAGAGGATAGGTGGAGAGGAGGCAGACAAGTCGAAGAGGCGGGGATGGAGCCAGTAAAGGTGAGTGTAGGTGCCTAAACCCTTCATCAGAATGATGCTGCTTGACCTGCTGTGTTCATCCAGCCCCATGCTTGTTATCTCGGATTCTCCAGCATCTGCAGTACCTTTTATCTCTTATCAATGCAACACTTTCTTTCTTTTAGTTGACAATCCAAATTTCATTCTGCTTTGATGAACACATTATATCTAATCCTTACAGTCACAAGTTTTCTAGTCACACCACCTCAACAAACCTTAGTGCAGGAGTTCATCTGCAGCAGGAAGTTCTTCTGGAGAAGAAAAACTGTTCTTTTTAACGGAAAGTTTCTCAGACAGGTGCGGAGTACTGTCTCCGATAATACGCCAGAGCAGATGGGTTTGTACTAACTGCTTCTAATAACAATGTAAACACTTCCAAAATGCGCAGGGCAGCTGGTAGTGGGCGTGTCAAATTTCAGGTAATAATTAACTTCTTCTTCAGACACTTCATATTTTAGAGGTGAGCTGACAGCTAGTTCTACAGATGTCACGCACTTGAATGGGCAAAGTGAAAGGAGCTACGAAACAGTACATCACACCGATTTATACTTCAGATTTCCTCAGGTAAGTGAAGATTATGGACTAATACTGCATGTTTATCACAGTTCCTCTAATCCTTTCTGTGTTAAATGAGTTTATGAGTAATTAACTCAGTTCTATGGTTCACAAGACTAGTTCTGCAAAGTCATTCAGGAGAATTGATTGCATTAATCGTGAACCTTTCCCAATTGTTATAGTTTTAATATAATCTGATATGTCTGCAATTAAAGCGCAAAACTGAAAGCCACTGTGACTCATGTATATTTTACAACCTTTGCTGTGCAAACTGATAGCACCATGTTGGTTTGTAACGATAGAATGAGAATCTAAAGTACAGTGTTACAATCACACTTATTTTTCTGTACCAGTTCACTACATTTCAGGGATTGTTATTGGGAGTAAATTTCTGCTTTACTGTGTTTCTCAGTATAGTTTATAAATCTGCCAAATCCCTCTATGGTTCATGATGGAGCAAAGCATGTTACAACTTGTGAATTCAATTGCATTCCTGCAACTTAATCTACTGACTTTGTCTTCTACTAGCAGTGGAAATAGTTTGGTGCAGAATTGTATCTTAATGTCTGTGTTTGTCGCAGTCTGAAGTACGAAAGGATAATAAATAATAAATCAAAAAGTCACTTAATAGTGTACCACTAATATAATCCAATCTTTGTGATGAGGCATTAAACCCAGGTACCATTTAGACCTTGACTTAATGGCATTATTTTGAAGAAGAACAGAGAAGGTCTGGCAAAGTCCAGCTGGCCAATATTTATCCCTCAAGCAGCATTACATAAAAACAATTATGCAGGAACGTATCTCAAAGCCATTGTGGGATCAGGTTGTGCATAATACATTTTTGCTTTTGTTCTCTATTTCTTAGTAATTAAAACAAATTGTGAATCCATGTTCACAACATCATCACAGTTTGGCTCCTTTACAGCAGCAACATATAATGAGCATTTCAGCTATTGTTTGAGCCTTTGTTCATCTCTCCAACTCTGAGACTTTGTTGATTTTGATCTATTCACTTGCTATGTCTGATTCTGTGGGATCAGTTCTTGAACTAGCTGGCTGGCTCCTGAAGATACTTTTAAGCTCATGGATTCAATTCGTCTGGGTAAAATTCAACACTTGCTTTTTGGCTGCTGATGAATACATTTAAGTGTAGTTGAAGAAAGTGTCGCTCAGTCAGATTTTAAACATTTTCAAGCAGAGTGTTGCAAATAATTTATGGAAGGAGATCTCAGCACTCAAAGGAACTTAGAGGTGTGTAGATTTAGAACAGACCATATCTCAGCCAGAGAATTCAAGAATGAAGACTGAATGCATCACCTTTACCTCCCATTTTAAATTGCAAAATACTTATTAAAATTATTTGTTGAAGTGAATAACAGTTGAGAGTGAAAGCAGAAACTAAACAAGGAAGTGCAAGTTGGTAGAATATTAAAGGGGTGACATCATTTTGTCAATCAGGACTGATGTCTGCATCGGGTATCCAAACTGCAAAGAGTCAAAAGGGGTAAAATTGGTCAAGGGTAGTAGTGTGTAATGGCAGACCGCTTGGCAACAGGCATGATTTTCGTATCTACTGACTGAGGAATTACACCACATTTCTGCCAAAGAAATATACCAGTTTGGGTTTTGAGTCTCTCAAAGTCATAGTTGCCAATCACCAGATATATTTGGATAAGATTCCCAATCAGACAGGACAGTTAGATTGGATGGAATGCAATAGGGGGTCTGAATGATGTGAACTATGGTGGGATTTGTGGCAGAATTGCATGAGTTTTCCAGAGAGGCCTGTCTCATAGTTGGGATGTTTTTGCCAATTGCTATAGCAAGTTTCTCACTAGGCAGCTAATTAAGTGGGATTATATCTTGGTAAATGCCTTGTTCATGGTCCAATTCATCTCACTAATATCTAGTTTTCTATTTTACCAAACTTGCTAAACAATCTAGACATTGAGAAACCTCGAGATGGTGACCTCAGCTCACTGATGCAGTCTGAAAGATCTCCATGTTGAATAAAGAGGCACAAACATCTCAGGGTACACTCCACAGAGACTGACTGCATGCATCCCACATCCACAGAAAATGGCATTTGAAATATGTCAGTCTCTAAGAATGCCCATGGCACATCTCTGATCCACTTACAGGACCCTGCTGTACTTTAGTGATGCACTTCAGATGCATTGGAAACTATCAACATAATGCTGCAAGGACACTGTGCACCCAGGGACACACTCCCAACTCATGGATTGGACTAGGTTGCACGTGTGGGCTCTTTGTTCTCTATCCTAGTGCTCAGTCACTCTGAGCCTACCTGGATGCCCACTGATTCCACAAACTGTCTTGTGCAGCCTTGCCTTTATGCACCGTGCCCCCTGAGGCAGAGATACCAGACTCATTGTTTTTTATTCATTAACAGGATGTGGGCACTGCTGGCTGAGCCAGCATTTATCGCCCATCCCTATTTGCCCTGATGGCTGTTAAGAGTCAACCACACTGATGTGGTTCTGGAGTCACATGTAGGCCAGACCAGTTAAGGATGGCTGATTTCCTTCCCTAAAGGACATTAGTGAATGGGATGGGTTTTTCCAATAATTGACAATGGAATCACAGTCATCATTAAACTCCTAATTGCAGACTTTTACTGAATTCAAATTCAATCATCTGCTGTGGTGGGATTCGAATATGGATCCTCAGAACATTGTGTGGGTCTCTGGATTAACAGTCCAGCGATAATACCAGTAGGTCTTTGCCTCCCCTTGATTACTTCTGTCTTGCCATGTCATTTAGCACAGGCACACAGGCAGGAACATTGTCAGAGTTGTTAGCAAGCCTCAGATAAGCCAGGAGAGATAGCCTTTGCTCAGGGGCCCCTGAGCAAAAGCAGCCTCTGATACCAGTCCAGAAGCTTGGGCATAGTCAGTCAGCCCTGGCCAGAGTCAGGATGTACTCCACTTAAGGGGTGATGAGCAGCATGTTGGGTAACCCACCACCCATCGTTACTCTTTCTGCCCTATTGTGGGCTGCTTTCCTCCTAAAATGAGAGACAGGCAGATAATACTGGAGATGAAAGTGGGTGGCAGAGCTAATACTGTTGTTACAGTTGGGAAATGTACTGAGTCAGTAAATGGCAGTGCTCAGGGCATGCAGGTTAGTGGTGTCAAGGTTGGGATGGTGCAGGCGACAGCAAGTGAGGGAAGATGTTGCAGGCAATTGTAAGAATGATACAGCATGAACCTTAGTAGGAGGTTGGTAAGGTAGCAGAGACAGAGTGAGTGAAAAGTATTGAAGACAAGATCATGACACTAATGCTGGTGAATTGGAGAAGGTCACTGATCTTCTTTGTACAGTGCCGAGCATCCCACTAGATGGCTGGGATGGGGTGGCAACCTCAGACCAAGCCAGGACTACTATCGTAGCCTCCACTGCTGGTCCTGGGGGATGCTGAAATCTTGCCTGTGCACCATTCCTTCCAGCAGGAACTGCCAGGTCCCTGCTTGCAAGGTGGGGTGCTAACTTTCCCTCTGTCTAATCATGTGTGGGACAAATGTCAGAAACCGTGTGGGGCACCTCCGGACTGGCAGTGTTTGTCTGGGTGCACAAATGGGCTTTTAAAGATGGCACAGGCAGAAGGGGTACTGGTGAATTCTGGGATATCCCAGCAGAGATGACTTGTTCTGAGAACAGCACATGGTAAGATAGGACCGGAATTGAGGGTAAGGAATGCCATTGATGGGGTGGGCACTGAATGACGTACATCTGTAAGATAGGGCAAGCAAACTCACAAGCACACTGGTGAAAGTCCTTACAAAAAAATGCAATGCAACCCGTGCTGAGCCAAAACGACGTAAGATTCAGCCCATAGACTGCGATGTTCATTTGTTGCATATCAGCATCTACTTGTATGGAGTTCATATTTCTCCAATCAACTAGGATTCTATGATTCTCCTGGGGCAGTAGAAGGAATGTCAGTGCACTGAGCAAACGATAGGAAGTTCTAACATCCCCTGGCAGCAGGCTGTCACCAGCTTCTAAAAAGAGTAAGCAGGGCCCATGTTTAAAGCTCAGTTTGCTGTGACCAGTCAGGAAGAATGCAATAAATAATCCACCGTCACTGTGTGGGTAAATTTAATGTCCTCCATGAGACAATTTGGGAGCTGGGGGTGAATTTGAATCAGGCTGGGGGGTGCCAGTTGGAGACAGTGCTGCCTCCAGTCCCTGCCTCAACTAAATCCAGGGCACAGGAAAATTGTGGGCAGCCAGGCACACCACACCAACAAGGGTCTAGGCCCAAAACGTCAGCCTTCCTGCTCCTCTGATGCTGCCTGGTCTGCTGTGTTCATCCAGCTCTACACCTTGTTATCTCACCATCAATTGAGACCCAGATATGGGCAATTAATGCCCATTGCAGGTCTTCACTCCACCCTGTTAGTATACCAGCAGTGCCAAGAGGTGCAGTCACCACCTCAGGACCCAATAAAGCAAAGCCTGGCATACCTGGCACAATGAGGGGATCTCTTGATTCCAAGTACCCACTTACTGATCGAGGGATCTGGCATTGAAATAGTGATTGGGGGGTGGGGGGATGGTGCTATCAAAAGTAAACCCCTGCCTGTGCCTCTGGTCTCCCCCCCTCACAATCCCCACCCCGCCCTCATTCTCCTTATGGCCCTGATCCCCCTCTGATCCTGGGCCTTAGCTGCTGGTGCTGTCCGCATTGAAGAGCTGCTGGCCTCTGATTGGTTTGGGGAATAGGATTTGTGCTGTGGGTTTCCTTGTTCCCAGGGAAGGCTGCCAATGGGCACTGTCATGCCTGACTGTCACATGCTATGGGGGTCTTCCTTAAAGAAAGGGGACAGGCATCTCTCAGTAGCCCTTAATTTCTGGCAACACTCTCCACCATCTGTGCCTGTGTACCCAATCTGTGAAAATAATGCACAGAATCATTTTTAAAGAGGTTAACACAATGGTGGTGGGGTGGGGGGGTGGGGGGAGTTGGGGAGACATATGGTGACTCTTCAACTTTGTTCCAAGCTATAACTTCCAAAAAACTATTATCATTTCCAGTGACTAACTGGAAGGATTACACACTGAGATTTCAAATTTTATGATTCTTATTTTGTCACATGTCATCCCAAAACACTATATCTGTAGGCAACTTGATCTGTAGGCCAAGGAAAATATTCTCATGTTTAACTTTTAAAACAACCAAAAATCCCTCACAATGGTTGTGCTTTACATTATTCCTTAAGTAGACCTTTCATTCAGTGCAAATAGGCAGTTCAAAACTATTCTTAGCTCCCCATGGCTTATTTCCTTTCTTCTTTTCCAGGTAAATAACTTCTAATCCTGAAGTGACAATTAAAGTGAAGTTTTAGCTGGACATTCCTTCCTCTTGCCAGATAGGCAACTCTTACAGCCTCCTTCAAATTCTCACACATTCTTTTTGCTGCAGGCATGAGCTCCCACCCACATTTCATGTGTTGAACAAGACAGACCGGTTGTTTCTATCTCTTTGCTCTCTTTCTCTCTGTTAGATTCTTGCAAACTGATTGTAGGTCTGAGAGGCTCATGAGTATGTTTGGAGGGCCTGAAACCTGATCCAACAACAGCTTCCAAGGACTATTCCTTCCTAAAGTCCATCCCCATGACCATGTGTGTTACATGTGCCTTATATCTTGACAGAAGTTTGAATTAACTGTTCCTTACAATCACCCAAATTCACTTAGACCGTTTCTGACACTTCCCTCCCCTTCCTGGACCTCTCCGTCTCCATCTCCGGAAACCATTGACATCCATTTCAAACCCACTGACTCCCACAACTACCTCAACTACACCTCCTCTCACCCATCTCCCGCAAAAATTCTATGCCATACTCACAATTCCTCCGCCTCCGCCGCATCTGCTCCCAGGATGAGGCGTTTTACTCCAGGACATCCCAGATATCCTCCTACTTTAGGGACCGTAATTTCCCCATCTCTGTTATTAAGGATGCCCTCAACCGTATCTCCTTCATTTCCTGCACTTCTGTCCTCAAACCCCGTCCCCCCAACAACAATAAGGATACAGTCTCCTTAGTCCTCAAGTACTACCCCACCAACTTCTGAATCCAACACATCATCCTCCAACATTTCCGTAACTTACAATCAGACCCCACCACCAAAAAGATAATTCCTTCTCCACTCCTGTCCACTTTCCGCATGTCAGCTCTACACTCCCCACCAACTTCTCCACCGCACCCGGTACCTTACCCTGCAACCACAAGAGGTGCAATACCTGCCCCTACACCTCCCCTCTCACCTCCAATCAAGGTCCCAAACAATCCTTCCAGATCCCGCAGAGTTTCCCCTGCACTTCATCCAACCTGGTCTGTTGTATCCGTTGCTCTTGATGTGGTCTCTTCTATACCAGGGAGACCAAAGTCAGACTCAGGGACTGGTTTGCAGAGTATCTGCGCTCTGCATACACCAACCAACCCAACCTTCTGGTTACCATCCATTTGAATTCCCCCTCCCACTCCCCTGGTGACATGTCCATCCTTGGCCTCCTCCACTGTCAGAGTGGGGGCAAATGTAAACTGGAGGAACAACACCTGATATTTCACCTTGAGAGCTTACAGCCTGATGGCCTCATTATTGACTTCACCAGCTTCGAAATCCCTTCACCCCCAGCCTTATCCCATGTCCAGCCCTATCCCTCCTGACCTGACCTAACCTGTCCATCTTCCTACTCACCTATCCACTCCAGCCTTCCCACTGATCAATACAATGACCGCCTACCTGCATCCACCTATTACCATCCCACTTAGCCTTCCCCCAGCCCCACCCCTCCCTGTATTTACTTCTGGGCTCCCTTCCCTCTCCCCATGCCTGATGAAGGGTTTTGGCCTAAAATATTGACTTGCCTGCTCCTTGGATGCTGTCTGACTTGCTGTGCTTTTCCAGCTTCATATCTTTCACCCAACTCAATTCTCGATTTAACCTTAGAATATCTGAACTTTAACCCAGAGATGATTCCATTTCAACCTAGGTGTGTTCACAGGTGGAATTCAGAACAAGTTGCCTGACTCATTCATGGATCAATTTTACCTTAAACTAAACAGACCATCCAAAAACATAACAATCTTACAAACTTTGTATTAAAATGCATGGATTTGGGGGTGGTTGTACTGACATGGATAGAGAATTGGTTGGCAGACAGGAAACAAAGAGTAGATATAAATGAGCCTTTTCCCCAGTGGCAGGCAATGACTACTGGGGTACTGCAGGGATCAGTGCTTGGACCCCAGCTGTTCACCTTGCGTTTTAATGATTGAGATGAGGGAACTAAATGTAATAGGTCAAAGTTTTCAGATGACACAAAACTGGGTGAGAGAGTGAACAGTGAGGAGGATACAGAGATTATTCAGTGTGATTTGGACAAGTTGAATCAGTGGGCAAATGCATGGCAGATTAAGTATAGTGTGGATACATGTGGGATTATTTACTTCGGTAGCAAAAACAAAGGAAGATCATGGAAATTATGATTGAATAGGAAAGGGGGATATGCAATGAAAACTGAGTGTCCTTGTACATCAGTCGCTGAAAGTAAGCATGTAGGTGCAGCAGACGGTGAAGAAGGCAAATGGTATGTTGGCCTTCATTGCGAGAAGGTTCAAGTACAGGAGCGGTGAGTTATTGAGTTATCTGCTAGTCTCTCAGCGCTTCCCCGCCTTAGTTATAATATTGAAGAAAATATAGATATTCTTTTTTTGTTCAAGCTTTGCAAGCATTTTTTGATCAAATTCCCATTGAAAGTTACACAGCTGATGAACAGGCTACAAGATAGCAGCACAGCTGAAATACAAGACATATTTTTAAATGTTTGTGGTATCTTTTTAAAGTTACTAGACAGGTTCATGTACAAAGGAATGAGCCCTTATCTATGCTGTGTACTTAGCTCAGAGTTCCTCATTGTTAATACATGAGTTGGCATAACAACAAAATATAACTGAAGGTGATTTCAATAAGAACAGCTGTCTAAACACAACAGGTAGTGCCAGGAGACCAGGAGAGGTTTAACTGATTGGTCAAAATGTGATGGTTCAAAGTTTAGGTTGCACTGTTTGTAGGTTACCAGCAACAAAGATGATCATAAAGAGCCTTGAATTAATCCTTGAATTGTAGCAGAACAGTTAATGCAAATAAACCCAGGGATCTACATTTTTACAAAGAGAAAATATTGGAAATGCTCAGGTCAAGCAGCCTTTGCAAAGAAGGTGGAATTTCCCCTTTTTTGGTAAGTGTTTTGTCGAGTGACCAACACCCAGTAATAGCTCGGAATGTCTTATCTAATGCAATCTTCCTCTCTTTGCCTCACTAATTATGGAACTGGTCTCTTGGTTGCCTTTCCCAGGGAATCATGTGGTTGCAGAGGCAGAGTGGTCACCATGGCTGGCACCTACTGGCTTTCACCCCTCTGGCAGTGCACTTAAAGCAAGGCTGCACACCACTTCAGACACTGGAGGCCAGGAACTGACCCTCACCCTGTGGGGCATGACCATTATCACCAAGGACATGACGCACAGGAAAGGAAAGCTCATTCCCCACTTTGCAGACAGGAACCTGGAGCCATTAGTGGATGAGTCAGCGGAAATGGGGGCAGTCCTTTACCTCTTAGACTGTCACAGGTGGCCGTGCCAAACCAAGCCAGCCTAGACACAAATTGCAGCCCAGGTCAGAGTTGTGCCCTAGGTCAGGTGGGATGTCCAGCAGTGCAAGAAAAAGGTCAATAATCCACCAGGTTGACAACCATCTACTCTGTGCTACCGAACACATACTGGGCCACCACTCACTCAAATCCTGCCACAGCACATACCTCTCACCAAAGCTCATGGACTACCTAGCCCCCATACTGATATCACCACAGCACGTGACTGATATATTTACAATCTCTGGACTTGTTACATTTGACCTGCAGGTCTGATCATGGCTCAATCTCCGATGACAAAGATGTAAATCCAGGACTCGGGAAGGACCGAGTGCCTGGCTGACCTTTACCAACACACAAACTGGAATAGGATGAGCCCCTTGACTGACAGTTGTGGTAGCTGCTGACTGACTATAGTCACTTTTCTCCCCATTAGGCTGCTCCCCTTTGACTTTCACACATGGCCATTTGTTTGTAGGATGCACAGGGTGTGAGTTTGACTTAGAATCACAGCAACATAACCACCCCCTTGATTGCCCACTGTTTGCCACCATGACAAAGTGGTTGCTTGTTTGTCTCTGCATTAAAAACCCAATGCGAACCACAGAGTTTGGCAGCCAGTAACTGAGCACTAAAAAGACAATGTGTTGAGAAAGCAATGTGACTTAGACAGAGGTAGGCAGGCTGTGAGTCAATGCTGAAGTCAGTGAATGAGTGGTATTAAAGCAATGTAAAGTAGACAGAGGCTGACAACCAAGTAAGTTCAAAGTGAGCACTAAGAAATCAAGTTAAGAACCGTAAGATGCCAACAGTATCAACCTTCCAAGAATCCTTAGATTCTGGAAAAAGTCCCAAAGGATTGAAAAACTGCCAACATCTTTATTTACAAAGAGAAGGAGACAAAAGAAAAGGTAACTTTCAGCCAGTTAGCTTAATATTTGCTACTGGGATAAAGTTTGAGTCCATTATAAAAGCATTCATTGCAGGACATTTGGAAATACGTATGACCATGCAGTTTCAGCATGACTTCATGAAGGGAATATCATTTCTGACAAATTGACTAGAATTCTTTGAGGAGTTAACAAGCACAACAGACAAAGGAGAAGCAGTAGATTTAATATATTTGGATTTTCAAAGGCATCTGACAAGGTACCACACATTAGGCTACTAAATAAGATAAGACTTTTGAAGGTAATGTAATAGTATGGATAGAGGATTATCTCATTAACAGAAGACAGAGTTGGGAGAAGGGGGTGTTTTCAGGTTGGCAACATCTAATTAGTTTAGTGCCAAAGGGATCAGTGCTGGGGCCACAATTATTTAAAATATATCTAAGGTTAATAAAGTTGAACAGGAAATGTTAATGTACATAAGCCAAGTTTGCAGGTGATATGAGATTGGATGAGAAGGCAAGTGGTGAGGATGATACAAGGAGATTGCAGAGGGATATATACAGGTTAAGCGAGTGGACAAAAACTTGGCAGCTGGAATATAATGTGGGAAAGTGTGATGCTATGTACTTTAGCAGGAAGAATAGAAGAGTTGAATATTATTGAAAGGCACTGAACCACACAGTGGCAAAGCCGATGGAGAGGTTGAATATAGAGCGGAAGAAAGCAAAGTATGTGGTTAGCAATACAGGAATAAATCAACAAACTACAATAAGTAAGGAATTAAAGAAATGAAAGTACTTACAAAGATGGGGAAGAAACAAGCACTGAAATAAACAGGAATAGCAAGCATGTTAAGGAACAGGGCACAGTCCAAGCCGTGAAGAAATTCCACAGGGAGAACAGAACCTGGCCTGTTTTGTAGAGAGTTGTGAGAGCAAAAAGAGACACTATGGTAAGACTGCAACAGCATTATAAAAAGACCAACACAGATCACAGCATCCAGCAGCAGCTCCAGCAATGGGAAAGATCGGGTGACAGGATGAACTCTTCCTGGGAAATGTGACTGGAGTTGTGACCAAAGTAATATTTTGACAGGAAAACTTGACGTTTCGGGCCTAGACCCTTCATCAGAAATGGTCATCCAGAAATGGAGTTGCTTGTTTGCTTAAGTCATTCTTCAACTGATAGACACTGAAGACACACCAGTCTTCTCAGTGCAAGAAGGTGCGGAAATCGTCTCCATTTCATTTAAACAGAAAAGGACCCTTCATCAGACCTTTCATTTCTGATGAAGGGTCTAGGCCCGAAACGTCAAGTTTTCCTGCTCCTATGATGCTGCTTGGCCTGCTGTGTTCATCCAGCCCCACGCCTTGTTATCTCGGATTCTCCAGCATCTGCGGTACCTTTTATCTCTAATATTTTGACATTCTTGATTATCCAGACATTCAGGGATGAGTTTTGGTATATCTAAATTACAGTAAATAGCAGAGAAACTAGTTTTAACCTGGATACTGGAGAATATATGTCTTGATCCTTTCAGATGCTTTGCTATAGTTGAGGTCAGGAGTCCTCAGACCATCCTTCAGTAAGATTTGTGGCTCAGGATGTACAAGAATCAGAGTAAGAGGCGAGATGCATGCTACAATGGATGAAGAGGACAGAGACCTTGTAATAATTCTCTATTAAATAGAGTTGCTCGTTTGCTTAAGTCATTCTTCAACTGATAGACACTGAAGACACACCAGTCTTCTCAGTGCAAGAAGGTGCGGAAATCGTCTCCATTTCATTTAAACAGAAAATTAAAATGGTGGGAAAAGTAAGTGCGAAAGAAGTCAGTGGTCAGCCACCAGAGGGCATTCCAGTGAGTGGCTTTCAGAATATGGGATGCATTTTCCCTCATGGGAGGTGGCAAAGAAGGTGTCAGGTAGGAGGTGGGGTTGGGGGGTGGTTTGGAATTAATACTTTGATGCCTACACACTTTGTGCACAGAACATTAAATCCTAGACACTGTTAAAGAAAAGGAAACCAGCAGGCAAATCATTCACATACTTAAATCTGAAATTTTGGACTTTCCTATCCTGTTGGACTCAGGGATATATACAAACATATGAACAAGAAACAAGAGTCAGCCGTTGAGCCCTTCAATCTTGCTCCACCATTCAATAAAATCATTCCTGTTCTGATTTTAACCTCAACTCTACATTCTTGCATATCCCTGATAATCTTGCATCCCCTAACCACCTATGCCTTAAAAATATTTAAAGATTCTGCACACACTGTCTTTTGAGTAAGGGAATTCCAAAGATTCACAAACCTCAGGGAATTAATGTTTCCTCATTTCTGTTTTAAATGGGCTTCCCCTTATTTTCATACTAAACCCTTACTTCTTGATCCTTCCACAAGAGGAAATATGCTTTCAACATCTCCGCGGTCAAGTCCCTTCAGTTTCAATTAAATCACCTCTGATTGTTTCAAACCTCAGAGGATACAGATCCAGTCTGCATAGCCTTCCTCATGATGCAATCTGCTCATTCCAGCTATTAGACTAGGAAACCTTCTCTGAACTGCTTCCAATGCATTAATATTCTTCCATATGCACGATGACCAGTATTGTACACAGTACTCCAAATGGGGTCTTACCAATGCCCTGTATAGCTGAGCATCATCTCCCTCCCCTTGCATTCAATTCCACTCACAATAAATCACAATATTCCATTAACTTTCCTGACTACTTGCTGTACCTGCATACTAACCTTCAGGGATTCATGTACTAGAACAACTATAAATCTCTGCATCTCAGAACTCTGCAGTTTCTCATCATTTAGATAATATGCTTCTTTTTTCCAAAATGGACAGTTTCAAACTTTCCCAAACTGTAATCCATTTGCTAGATTTTTTCCCACTCACTTAACCTATCTATATCCGTTTCCAGGCTCCTCATGCCCTCTTCACAACTCATTTTCCTGCCTTTTTTGGTGTCATCAACTAACTTAGCTACCATAGCTTCGATCTCTTCATCCACATCATCTATCTAAAGTGTGAAGAGTTGAGCTTCCAGCACCGATGCCTGTGGCACACCACTCATGACATCCTGATAACCTGAAAAAGACTTGTTTATTCCTACTGTCTGCTTCCTATCAGCCAACTAATATCTTATATCCATGCCAGTATGTTAACCCCTACCTGATGACCTTTTATTTTTAGCAATAATCTTTGATGTGGAACTCTTTCAAATGCCTTCTGGATATCTAAATACAATACATCTACTTGTTCCTCTTTATCTACAGCACATGTCACTTTTTAAAGAATTCCAATAAATTAGTTAAACATGATTTCCCTCTCAGAAAACCATGTCATCTCTGCCTGATTATCTTGGACTTAGCCAAGTGTCTATTATAACATATTTAATAATAGCTTGTAACATTTTCCCAAATTGATCCCAAAAGCCCAGTTGTCTCTTTTGGTGAGAATCAGCCATTTCTTGAAGAAGATAAGGAAGTAAAGTTGTTTATTTATTGCAAAGAAGATGTTCAAGAGATGCAGTAAGATTAACTGTAGTCACAATAAGTTGCAGCAGATCTTCCTAAAGTAGGTAGCCAGATCGCTGCAGGTAAGCAAGGAAGTAATCTCTGTCAATTCAATTAGTAATTAAAGGAAGTGAAGCTTCAGAAATTTTTACAGCCAGTAGAATGACTACAGAATATGAGATATGAGGATTGATGTTAGAAACATGTCCTCAATCATGCAAGGAAGAGGTCTCAGAGTTTCAAAACAACTTCAAGACTACGAAAGATTCAGTCATAGTGGGTGGTGCCGCACCTGCACAGGCAGAAGCCATTTGTGCGCAATAAATCTTTCCAATCACGCAGAGAAAATGTCAATATGAGCTTGATATGTTTACAGAAAACCTTCAATCCTCAAGGCCCACCAAGAAGTAACATCAGTTTCAAGCAGCTACACCATGAGTAAAAGGTATAATTTCCTTTACTCTACAAAGGCAGGTTTTCAAAGAGGTTTATTATTGACACCAAATAGCTTAGAGCCAACAGCCATTTCCAGCCCTGGGGTCATGAATCTCAGGAAAGGCTTGGCATTGGCCAGTTAAGTGTCTGACAAGCATATTCCCTTACAAGCAATGCAAGTTTTCCACTGGTTTTCCAACTGTTGAGCTGCAATTGTATATAATTATTCATAGCTGTCCATTCCTTTGTTCCTCTCTGCACAAATACTGCCTGACCTGCTGAATATTTTCTGTTTTTCATTTAGATTTTCAACACCTGCATGGCATTTTGCTTCTGTATCTATACATATTAGATGGCAGTCCTCCTATGATACATGAATGTAAGGATAATGACAGCCTAGCTGTCAAAACCATATAATGCTTCTTTGTCTGAGCCTTTGATCACTGTAAAAGAATTCTATCATGATGGCATCCAACTAACAAAAGCTCATATTTCTGAAGTCATGAGGCAGAAGAGCAAAATAAATTTTGTTTTTGTCTTTGGAAAACATGATTTTGAGTCAAAATCAAGTGAATTTGATAGAGAAAGTAAGAGTTTAAGTTTTATTTAAAGCAAATGGAAAAGAAGGAATTAGAGAAAATAGGACGACTGGATGATTTGGATCAAAGTCTCTGGGGAAGATCTTGCTAATAACACTGTTTGCAACAACAGAACCAGAAATATGCACCATTTCCACTCTGCTGCTTTTCCTACTTCCCACACAATTTCAGTTAAGATGTAAGGTTTCAGCAGTGAGTATGGAAATGTGCAATTTCAGAATGAGGGACGCTTTTCAGTGGTGAAACTGCCACAGTCACCATGCACCCCCTCCTATCGTTAGTTGACAATGCTGCGACTACCGAAGAGCTAGAAAAATAGCCTTCTCCTGGTCACAAAGGGAGGTTTTGCATTCATAGCAAGTCACGGAATCCCACAGTGTGGAAGAAGGCAATTCAACCCATTGAGTCCACACAAACCCTTCAAAGAGCATCCCACTCAGAACCACCCCTCTACCCTATCCGTGTAACTCTGCATTTCCCATGGCTAATCCACCTAACGTGCAAATCTGCAGACAGTATAGGAAATTTATCATGGCCAATCCACCTAACATCTTTGGACTGTGAAAGGAAACCCACACAGACACAGGGAGAACATGCAACCTCCACACAGACAGACAGTCACCTGAGGGTGGAATTGAACCTGAATACCTGGTGCTGCAAGGCAACATGCTAACCACTGAGCTACCATCCAACCCCAGATTGCATCCAAGACTTTCCTACCCAGTTCAATTACCACTAACAAAACTTAAGAGCACAAGGTGGCAGAAGTGTTCTTCAAACTTAAATTGACCTTTTGTTTGGGCTGGAGTTCTGGCTGCCTATTTCTTACCCCACCTGATTTCATTCATCACTATTTCAAGACCCCAAATGTAACCATTTCCTACATTTAATTTCCATTAAGATTTATTTCGCTGTTTTTTCTGGTACATTTGAATGGAGATCACACTAATAAGTTATTCCCAATATTTATTATGATCATTCTTTGACAATACGTGACTGAAATGTATTGGGAAGGTATGGAAAGGTGCTAGGGATTAAAAAAGGAAAAAACCCCATGCATTTCCACTGAAGTGAGTTTGGAACCTGGGAACCAGCACTCACACTCACTAATGCTTTGCAGCACAGCGGCTGGGCGTCAGCTCATTTAAATATCGATTGCAATTCTGCAGTGCACATCCATGCAAAATGGGAATACTGGTGTATAAAAGAAAAAGAAAGAACAATTTGTATTTTGCCATTCATGATCTGAAACATGGTTACAAGTCATGATTGTAATGCAGGGAAACATGGCAATTGGTTTATACACAGCAAGACCCCACAAACAGCAAAGAGATAAAATGTCCAGATAATGAAAATTTCCACAGGGCTCCTGGCAATTTTCCAACAATGGATACAAACAATCAGGAAACCATGGGGATATTCCATCTGGATTTAGAGATAACAAGGTGTAGAGCTGGATGAACACAGCAGGCCAAGCAGCATCAGAGGAGCAGGAAGGCTGACGTTTCGGGCCTAGACCCTTCTTCAGAAATGGAAGGGGGTTCTGAAATAAATAGGGAGAGAGGGGGAGGCAGATAGAAGATGGATGGAGGAGAAGATAGGTGGAGAGGAGACAGACAGGTCAAAGAGGCGGGGATGGAGCCAGTAGAGGTGAGTGTAGGTGGGGAGGTAGGGAGGAGATAGGTCAGTCCAGGGAGGACAGACGGGTCAAGGGGGCGGGATGAGGTTAGCAGGTAGGAGATGGGGGTGGGGCTTGTGGTGGGAAGAGGGCATAGGTGGGAGGAAGGACAGGTTAGGGAGGTGGGGATGAGCTGGGCTGCTTCTGGGATGCGGTAGGAAGAGGGGAGATTTTGAAGCTTGTGAAGTCCACATTGATACCATTGGGCTGCAGGGTTCCCAAGCGGAATATGAGGTGCTGTTCCTGCAACCTTTGGGTGGCATCGTTGTGGCACTGCAGGAGGCCCAGGATGGACATGTTGTCTGAGGAGGGATGTTGGTTGAACTCTGAAATTAGAATGTAGCCTCTAAAATGTGTATTCTTGCTCAAGTTATCAACAGTTGGTCAGTTAAAAACCAATCTGTGTTTTGTCAGCTATCAGGTAGCACTCACTTGTGACATTGTGTTCCACATTTTAAAACAAGTGGTATGAAGATTTGACAGAGACAACTAGACAGGGAGAAGGAGGGTGCACAGACTAGAAAAAGATGTCTGCAGTTCTAGTGTGACTGGCATCAAGTCCTGCTGCATGTGTATCAGGAAATGAGAGAGACAGAGAGAGACAGCACAAGAAAGAAAGTGAGAGAGACAAAGAAAGGGAATGAAGGGAATGGGAAAGAGACAGACAGACAGACAGACATAGAGATTAAGAGATTGATTGAGGATCTGACAGGAAGAGAGAAACAACAGAGAGGGATGAAGAAAAAGATAAAGAAAAAATAACAATGATAAGACAGAGAGGAAAAGTAGTGGCAAAATGGATTACTCAGTCTCAGTGGGAGGAAGCAAATCGAAGGCTCTCATGCCATGTGAAGGAAGATACTTGCACTGGCACTGAATACCAACTCTCTCAGTGGCCTGGCAATAGCCAGTTCAGTGAACTGACAAGGGTAGGCAGGGTAACATGCCTACTATTCTCTATTTCTTTCCTTGACCACCGACATCATCTTTTCCTTATCATGCCTGTGAGGATGTGTGTCACCTTGAAATTCGTTGAGCATCAGAGAGCTGGAGGATTGGGGCATGGGTGACACGTGTCATCTTCATTGAGCAGGGTCAAGTTGCCGACAACTTCAGAACCTGAAGATCTTGGAGCTGAAAAGAAGGATGTTTGACAAATCAGGTGCCTACATGCAGACGTTTCTGAGGAGGTGTAGCAATGACAGATGTGCCACTTGTGTCTAGAGCTCATATTCACAGCTTCACTGAGGATTATTCTTCCAAAGTGCAGGGACAATGAATTTTGTGACAGAGGCAAAGTATTGCTCTGATAGGGAGAAGGTAAAATAGCACTTTGTACATCAGATTCTATTGACTGCAATTTAGGTTGCTATACTTCAGGGCTTTGTAGATTTGGGAACTATAGGTACAGCAGCGAGAACAGAGATCAGTGTGGGCAATGATCCAAGGCTCAGTAGTGCCAGCTGCAGTCAACATGCTGCACAGTGATGCTTGCCAAGGAAAACACAGTAGACCAAAAGAGCCGGGTGACTCATGCTCACTCTGGACTTTGTTGTATTAAAGGTAACTGTGCACTGATGACCTGCTTTGGTGTCAGCCATAGTTCAGTTGTAACACTGCCACCTCTTGAGTCAGGAGGATCTCAGTTCAAGCCCATTCCAGAAACATGAGCTAAAAAAAAAACCCAGGGCAACACAAAATCTAATATACTGGGAGTGCTGCACCTTCAAATTTATCATAGAATCCCTATAGGCCATTCAGCCCATCAAAGCCATGCTGACCTTCCAAAGGGAATTGCACCCAGACCCACCCCCTTACCCTATCCCTGTAACCTTGCATTTGGCATGGCTAACCACACAGCCTACACATCCCTGGACATTACAAGGTAATTTAGCATGGCCAATCTACCTAACCTGTTCATCTTTGGACTGTGGGAGGAAACCAGAGCACCCAGAGGAAACCCACGCAGACACAGGCAGAATGTGCAAACTCCACACAGATCGTCACCTGAGGCTGGAATCAAACCCAGGTCCCTGGCGCTGTGGGGCAGCAGTGTTAACTATTGAGCCGCTGTGCTGCCTATCTCATTTAAAATGAGACATGAAGATTATACTTTCAGATCGATGCGAAGCGTCCACGCCACAACTTCAAAGAGCCTAGACATGAATTATTTATCAACCAAACGCACTAAAAACAGATGATTTTGTCCTCCTCATATTGTCATTGTCAAAACACACTGTAGATAAATTGGCTGGTCCTTTTCTTACATTACAATAGTGACTACACTACATAATTACTTCATCAATTATCAAGCATTTGGAAAATACTGAGGTCATGAAATATTAAATGTGACGACCGAGGTTGGAAGGGTGCACTGTTTCCTCTTCTGGTCCCACTCCTCCACTTGTCATAACAAATTTTACATTTATCCAGGTTAGTGATTTGGTTAATTCTATGGCTCTCAGGCTGTATCAGGCTCAGTATTAAGAACGGGTCAGCCAGGTTGCTTTAACCAACCAGTACCGAGTTCAATAGAAACACAAAATTATTCAAGCAAAGATACAAAGATTATTGATAAACAATTTGAATAATGCATTTGGACCCTTTAAAAAATGAACACACAAATATCTGAGGATTTTCATTCTATAGAAAGGTGGACAGAAAAGAGACTATCTTATCCCTGAAAAAGATTTCCATTGTTCTTTGATAATCTTTGCAACATTCAGTGTCCTCTCAATGATAATTGCTGTTTTGGAGTGATTTTCCTTTAAGAGATCAATGGGCAAAAAAGACCAAGTACCCAGATGCTGTCATATGACCACAGGCTATCTGTACTATTGCACTCGAAGCATAGGCTGTGTCTGGAAATTATTTTGTACTATTAACATATATATTTTAAATATATTGTATATATATATGTTAGTTTAATTGTAAATTGCAACAATTTATGTCTGACATGCTGAAGTAAATTGGGATACTCAGCAAGTGGATAGATCAATAAAGGAGCAGTGGTATGTGACTTTGGCAATGCTTGGAATTGGTGGTCCATTATAAGATGTGAGACGTTCTCCTATGGGTTATGCCAAGAAATGCCATTTGCTGATGTACATGCTTTTCAGAATGGGTAGTGGTAGCTCCCAGGTCTATTGTAGCTTTTACTGTGTGTCGTCCTGCCTTTTCAGGACATTCTATGATATTCATGGTTGTAAAAGCTTCTAATTTCCTTACAGTGCCGACACGTTGTGTGAGATTAACAATACAGAAAATTTGATCATCTTCTGAAATTCACCTTTCGCTTGATTGACTCTGATGTTTCTGTGTTCTTACAACTTGGATGGTGAAACTGTACAAATCGTATTGGGCTACAGCTCACGAGGAACAAACTGCATGGTCCTTCATGATCTTATAGGCAGTGCAAATGCCCCTTTAACACACCAGTGTCCTCTGAAGGATCACTCCAACAGAAGTTTGTGTCTCACTGTAGTGCTTCTCCACTGTTATTCAGGCTATTCTTATTGGCATCGATATAAATGAAAGCAGGGAGTACAATACATCTCCACAAAACCATCCGCTCAGATGATATCTTCTTTCTAAAGCTCAGGATGGACAAACTCAGGTCAACAACCCTCTTCAGAGAGTCGATGTGACTTGATGGGCCAAATGGCCTGCATCAACTCTGTAGGGATTCTATGAAATGAATTACTCCAACTTTCAACAAATCATAATGCTGTGTCTCACTGGCATAATACGCTGGAAATTAAGCCCTGCTCTTCTCAGAGTTGTCGCAAAAGTTTACAATTTTAAAAAAGTAATGTAGAGATCACCCACAGCTTCCTGGGATGATCCTGAGTCAGATGATCATGGCTGGTGGTCTCACAGACAAGGTGACAGTACTATCCTAGTGCCTTCTTCGTGGAACGCATTCTTCCAATACATATTTCCTCACTATGTGTTCCCATTAGGGTTTGTCCTGCTGAATCATTGAAGGGGAAGGAATAATACCATCTGCAGTCCATCTTCCTTAAATGCTGCCTAATTTTACAATCTGCCATCTTGTGCCCTTCCTGCGTGATGAGGGCAGGCTGGGATTTGCCAGCAGGCATTAAATCATTCCCACACCCAAGGATGTGGTCAGTAATAACCTGGGGTGTGTCTCAGTCCCACAGCAATGAGAAATAAATCAAGCATGGATAAGAGGAAATCAAACAATTTCCTGTCAAGTCTATTTCGAACTACAGCAATCAGCATGCATGTTTCTTTATTCCTTTCACTCAAAAATTTACTAGGCTTGAACTTGTACAAGATTTCTGTTCTAATACTGGACTCTAGGAGGAATAAAGTTAAATATGAAGAAACACAAAGATAATGAACTGTGATGAGGAGGACTAGACTCTCTGGTCCATTCAGTCTATCCAATTGTTAAACCTTGTGCCAACCCAAAATTCATGGGTGGAAACATATGAAACTTCCGAGACTGGGAAATGAGGCCAACAGGGGAACTCAATTAAGCAAAATATCAACTTCCTGGCAACGGGATGAAAGTTGGTTATTAAGGTGGCAGCAAATCAAGTGGATCATGCTTCCTGATGGCAACTGCAAAAGTCCTGTGTTTTTTAGTATATTAGTAGGTCTTGCATGTTTATTCTAACACTTTGCCAGAATAAATTCAAATTTTCAGTATGAAGTCGGAATGGATTGAAGACTGATTAAAGGTGGTGAGCAGAAGGTGAGGTAATCTTCCTAAAGGAATTGGCCTGAACAGGAGCTACTTTTTCTTGTAATGGTTGCTTTGTTGAACCAGGAAACAAGAACTATTGATGCATTGGGATTGGTGGCAGCTCTGACACTGGTGAACGGGAGGGACTATTTTCCTTGGAGAGGAGAAGACTGAGAGAGGATTGAAAGAAGTTTTCAAAATCATGAGGGAACTGGATAGAGTGGATCGGGAGAAACTGTTTCTACTGATAAGTGGGCCAAGAACCAGAGAGCACAGTTTAACGTGTTTTGCAAAAGAAGAAAATTCGAGGTGAGAAAATTCTTTTTCACACAGTGTGTGGTTAGGGAATGGAATGCAATGCCTGGAAGTATGGTGAAGGCAAGTTTAGTTGAGGCATTCAAGAGGGCATTGGATGATTATTTAAAGAGAAACAATGTTCAAAGGTACATGGAAATGGCAGGAGATTGGCACTAAGCTAAAATGCTCAGAAAGGCAGTACAAACACGATGGCTAAATGGCCTCCTTCTGCATCATTACAATTTTATGTTTCTGTGAAAGGGGAACAGGGCATGGCTGAGTGAGGATGGGCAAGTTGTCAGCCCTAAAGGGTATTTTTTTAATGGGCTTGTGTGGAAACTTGAGCATAAATTAATCATTTAAAACCAGATTAATAAATTAATCACAAATTTATTCATTCAAGAGCATTGCTAACTAAGCCAATAATTATTGCATGTCCCTAATTGTCCTGGAAAAGTTGGTAGTGAGCTTCCTCTTGAACTGCTACAGATTTTGGGATGTAAGTACAGCCACTGCTGTTAGGAATGGATTTCAAGGATTTTGACCCAGTGACAGTGAAGGAACAATTACATATTTCCAAGTTAAGATGGTGTGTGATTTTGATGGGAACCTACCTGCAGTGATGGTCCCTCGTATCTAATGCCATTATCCTCCGATGTGGAAATGTTTGTGGGTTTGGAAGTTGCCATTGGAGGAGCCTTGGTGAGTTAATGAGTGCACCTTGTCGATGGTACACGCCGGTATGGCTGCCTTTGTATGTCATTGGTGAAAGCAGCAAATATGGAAGCTGGCGGATGGGCTAACAGTCATGTGAGGAGTTGTATCTTGGATAACATTGAGCTTTTCCAGTGCAGTTGGAGCTGGCCCCATCCAGGCAAGTGGAGAGTATTCCATCACACTCCTGACTTGTGCCTTGTAAATGAATAAAAAAGGCATTGGCCAGTCTGAAGTTGAACTACTTCCACTGCCTCTTACGATGGTTGCACGCTACATTTCTTGTTTAACCTTGTGCACTGAGTGTAACTTCAAGAACTTTGTAACACCACAGAAGCAGTTGCCATATAAATATGCTGGCATTGGTTGTGTGGCTTTTGATTTACAGATTGTTAGGTAGGTGCTTAATTGGCTTGACAAATCCATGGAGATTAGTACGGATTCAATTTATCATACTAGATATAACCAGAAAACATTTGCCCTGATTTTAGATCCAGGACTCGTGCACTTTAAGATCTGACTGATTCAACTTGAGGTAAACAAGATTATTGTGAGGATAACAGAATCTCTTTTCAATTCCAAGTATTTCTGAAGGAAGTTCAAAACCAGTAATGACATAAAATAATTAGGAAATGTAGGAAACATAACATGCATGCGCATACAGCAAGATCCCACAAAGAGCAACAGATAAATAACCAGATAATCTGTCCACAACAGCACTAGCTGAGGAAAATATATTGGAGAACTCCACTGCACCTCTTCAAAAATCGAGATTAGATGTTTTAAATCTTCCAAACAGGTTAAGTGGGGCATCAGCTTAACATCTCTTCTAAAAGATGATGCTCCTGACATTGCAGCACTCCGTCAGTACTGGACTAAAGTGTCAGCCAAGATCGTGTGCACAAGTCCTAATGAAATAAAATATCATAAGTCTCAAGACATTTTTCTTTAAATGTGAAATGTCATGCTTTTCTCCTTGCCTAATAACCTATTGAGAAAATAAATAAATGCACCATTTTCAAAAGTGTAATTTTATCTTATTTTTAATTCAAAGTGGAATTTCATTTTTCCTCTTTCATGATTAGCCCTTGCTTTTGCTATTAACATCCTGTCAATTTAAAAAGTTTGCACGTTTCATACCACTTAACAAAGCCTCCCAGATTAATAATGAACAGTTCTGCAGCACACAGAGGCTGTAGGTTTTTAAAATGTTATTAAAACAATTAATTCTGTCAATCTGTCTCCACCAAAAATGGAATTTAAATTTAAGTTAATTGAGGATGATTCACGACAACAGAAACAAAGATCTCAGCTCTCCATCAAACATTTTTTTTGTTTTTTCAGTTTCAAAATTAGAGGCAATGATATTTAAGTCAACAGTCTCCAGACCTGAATCTACAGCAACCATCTTTAAAGCTCACCTCCCACACTGTAGAGGGAAGCAAGAACTGAAGCTGGAGACTGTCATCAATTTTAAAAATATTGATATTTTATTCTGCAGAAAAAAAAATCAGCAAGGTGTGTATAATGATGGAGTTCAATGGTGTAGAAATTGAACCTTCTTTCCAGACTCCAAACAGGGAGAAAACAGTTTCATCCCACAGCCAACTATTGCTTGCATTACAAACACTGTCATATTTATTTGTATAGCTTTGTAAGTGTTCAGTTCTATCACCAAAACCAGGGTCTAAATCCATGGCACACATGAATTAGATTCCTGGAGCTCATTCTTTCTGGGTAACTTGCTTCCAACATGGGGAACGAGTGCTTGGCTTGTCCAATTCAGAATTCCTGACTGCAGCACAAAATGGCTAAGTTGAATTATTACGCATTTTACCCACAAGGACTCCGCATTCCAAAGCTTACCCTCAAGATAAAGAGCCTAAAACTCCTGAGCTTGAATGTGTGCCCACCCTATGTATTCAAAAGACCCACTCCTTGGAATCTGTGTTTATCCATGCCAACAGACTGAGAGTCTGATCCACAATTTCCACCAACAGTGCAATCCTTCATAAACTTTGGAGAATATTTTGGGATATTTATAGACACTGGGAAGCTCAATTTATTTATTGAATGTTGGTCATCACTTGTTAAACTGGGGTCCAGAATACCGTAATCAAATCCAACATGTCCCAAGCTTTGGTTCAGCAGTATCTCCATGAAAGTTCTGGTGAAGTATGTTGACATGTTGACGCATACATTTTTACTCATATAGCTTTCACTTACTATTAGAATTTGGTAATCCACTAAGTGGTCAAGAGATCAGTTAGAAACAATAGGATTTATGTTCTGCTTTAGTGCTGCCAGCTCAGAGTTTCCCCTAATAGAGGTCTTCCATCAGGATTTCGGATATGGAGACCAGCGCATTTAATCCATGTCCTGCTCATCTTTCTGATATTGACTTGCATCTCTAATTCTCAATCTGTTTTCTTGTACACATATGAACATACAAATTAGAAACAGAAGAAGTACATTTGGCGCTTTAGTCCCTCTCTGCCACTGAAAAAGATCATGGCCAAGCTGTTCAGGTTCCAAATTCCACATTCGCATCTATCTCTGGGAACATTTGATTTCTTTGCCTCATAATCTATTTACCTCCACTTTAAAATTTTTCATTGGTCCTGCCTCTAATGCTTTCTGAAGCAAGCTGTTCCAATGTTGTGTAGCCACAAAGAACATAATTTCCCTCATCTTTGTCTTAAAAGGCGACCCCTAATTTAAAAAGTGTTCCTTTGTTCTGGACTCACCCACAGGAGTAACCAAACATTCTTTCCACATCTATTTTGTCCAGACTGTTTATCATCTTAGAAACTTCAATCGAATCACTTGCACTTCTAAACACCAGTAAAAACAAGCCCGGTCTGTCCAATCATTCTTCATAGGACAACCTACTCATACCAAGTATCAACGTAGTAAACCTCTGAACCACCCCTAACATATTTACATCCTTTCTTAAATTATCAGACCCAAACTGCATAGTATCCGAGATTTGTTGCCACCTGCCAGTTCGGTAATACAATTGCCTGACGAAGACCTCATTTATTAAGCATTATTAATTATAGTTAAGAGGAGGCCTGCATTTATTACGATTTTGTCCACTGGCACAACAACCTTATTCCCACTCCACTGGGATGTTTTTTGTCATTCTCTTTATCTTATCCACAAATGACCTATTCTCTGTTTATTTCGCTCATTGTCTGTTGTTGCACTGCTTTCCTGTTCTATTTTGTTTTGTTACTTTAAACACAGACATCAATTGCAAAAACCAAATAATCAAATCTTTGTCTCAAACAAACTCATTTGACACTATTCAGTACAATTACTCAGTCAAATCTACCATTTCAAACCATTATTTGACTCTTTTTGGTGTGATACTATACACTGCAATAAATTAGGTACAATGCTTCATAATTTCAGCACGACTATACAAAAAAGAGGTCTGTTTAAAATACTTATCTCAATTCTACCTTTGATCTCTACATTCCATGCATGCTAATATGAAATTACGATCTACCAAGAGACAAAATGCAGACTTTGGATAACATGGAGCCATTCTGTACACTACTGTCTCCCAAAAGTTCAGTTACTACGGTTGTCCATTTCACTGAAGCTCTTCAATCATTTTGTTATTGTGAACAGTGGCCTAGTCAACATGTTTCAGAACGTTAAGACATGGATGAATGACCTTCCTTTAACTAGATCTGTTCAAAAATTGCTTCTGTTAATCAGAATGGAATGGTGTTTTAAACACATCCTGTGCTGATCCCACAAACAATGTGCATTGGCAGTCCCACACCCATCTCTGGCAGGATTATATTTACAGAACAACATCCAGTGCCATCATTAATAATGTTACTATAAAATGCAGTCTTTCATTCCACAGATTGTTCCATGGAGAATTTTCAATTTAGTTCAGACAGTCAAACAGTTTGACATCATGACCTTGTGTTTGTGCTTTACCTTCTTTCACTGGACATGGAACTGTCAGTAAACTGCATTTTGCTGCTGACAGCAGCTTATCAAGGTTGGCACATATTCATACTTGCACGGAAAATTTTGCCAAATTTCATTTGCCTCCAGAAATTCTTCTGCTGAAGATTCAATTTGCCAACTTTTGTTTGACAATTCACATCCAGCATATCATGTTTTGAAAGATGTGAATTATCAAACGAAAGTTGGCAAATTGAAGCGTGGTGTCCATTTTCCCATTGGCCAGGGCATTGAATATAAAAGTTGGCAAGTTATGTTACAGCTGTATAAAACTTTAGTTGGGCCACATTCGGTATATTGCATGCAGTTCTGTTCGCCACACTACCAGGAGGATGCGGATGTTTGGAAAGGATGCAGAGAAGGTTTACCAGCATATTGCCTGGTCTGGAAAGTTTTAGTTATGGGGAGAGGTTGGATAACTCAGATTGTTTTCATTGGAAAGACAGAGGCTGAGCGGTGATCTGATAGAGATCTACAAAATTATGTGAGGCATTTAGGATGGATAGTCAGAGGCTGTTTCCCCAGGGCAGAAAGGTCAACTACAAGAGGGTACAGGTTCAAGGTGAGGGAGAAAGTTTAGTGGGGGAAATTTTTCACACAGAGGATGGTGGATGCCTGGAAAACACAGCCAGTGGAGGTGGTGTTTAGGGCATATCTTGATAGAAACATGAACGGGAGGTGAACAGAAGGATAGATACTGCGCATGGGCAATAAATAAAACGGGTCTAAATCAGTACTGGGAATCAGTGCAGGCTTGCTGGGCTGAAAGGCCTGTTCCTGTGCTGTATTGCATTGTATATAATAGAGCAATAAGCAGATGTTTGTCTTTACCTGATTGTTTAAATGATAAATGCTTTTGCACAGCTGTGGCTCTCAATCCCACAACTGTTTTGTGTGTTAGCTTCACACATTGCTACTTAAATTTTGAGGTTGAGTACATAAAAGGAGCAGTATATATGATCTTCCTCATTCTTTGCAATATCTGCGTTTGGGGCTTACATTCATGCACTACTTTTCAGATGTGAGTTACTGTATAAATTTTCTGTTGATGTCCCAGTATCTTGCTTCAAGTGTCTCGGTGATGCCATCTGATAGTCAAATAACAGGAAATTACCCAGAACACAGCTTTGTTTGCAGAAAAATGGGAAGGATCACCTGGTCTTTCCAACTGTCAACTCCCACTCAACTTGCCATTTGATTCACTCATTTTGTTTAAAAATCCATCCCATTTTAATGTACTTCAGTTTGAACGTATACATCATTTGATGTGGAAATAGTCTCAGTTTGTCATAATTTTCTCGCTAAGAATACTTTTAATCTTGACCTTTCTTAACATTCATTTTCATGAACTGGGCATCATTGGCAAGCTTAGCTTTTAGTGTCATTCCCATTGTTTGACACAATGGAATGTAAAAGGGGAAAGTCGCTGTTGTCTTACCAGACAATTGTGAGGCTCTCTAATTAGAGAGGGACAACCGGTGATTTTTAACTTGAGGTCATCACACTTCAGGCGAGGGGAAAGGTTGAGAAGGAGAGTCCTTCATGGTAACCTCAACGGATGCAGGCACTGAAGCCAACCTTTTGGCATCACTCTGTATCACACTGCTCATGTAAGGAGTTGCCTCATGTGGTAACGAGGCATCCCCATCTCCTTTTCTGAGCAAGCCCTGAGCAGGGTCACTTTTGTGGCTTCACCTCTGCTCCTAAACACCTCTCACAGCCTGAAAACAGAAGTACAGTGGGAAATAACCTTAAGCTGTCACTAATTAACTCAATTGAGGCAAGAAAAGATAGGCCGGTGTAGGCCTCACCTATCCAACTAGAAATTTGCTGTTAGGTTAGTAAGGGGGAGACCTTCTGCAGGATTTTATGCTCCTTCCTAAACCACACATGTGAGAGAGTATAATATTCAGCCCATAAGTTCAAATGCAAACTCAGAACCAAACCCCCAAATCTGAACTCAAACATAAAGCCAAAGTCAAACCCTGAATCTAAATTCATTGTTGTCAATACTTAGGAATATTTAATAGTAAGTGTCACTAAATGTCGTAAACAATAAAACAATGAGACGTCTTCAAATTTAGAGTACACTTTCTGAATTAGACCATAAGATATAGGAACAGAAGTAGGCCATTTGGTCCAATGAGTCTTGTCTGCCATTCAGTCACGGCTGATATGTTTCTCAACCCCATTCCCTGCCTTCACCTCATAACTCTTGATTTCCTTACCAATCAAGAACCTATCTATGTTTGTCTTAAATATACTCAATGCCTCCACAGCCCACAAAAGCAATGAGTTCCACAAATTAACCATCCTTTGGCTGAAGAAATTTCTCCTTATCTCAGTTCTAAAGGGTCATCCCTTCACTCTGAGACTGTGCCCTCAGGTTCTAACTCTAACAAAATGCTTAATAAAATAATATATATTAACTGCTATTAATTAGCTGTTCCAGTATAATAACATCCCATAAACGTATCCCTAGCAAAGGCAAATTCAGAAAAACAGATTGTCTCACATGCAATTCTAGCAGCAGGAAGAGAACCTCAGCTTTTAGCCGTAACAGAGAGCGGAATAAGAGCTTCCACATCCAGTTTCAAGGCCCCTGCATTTGCAGAAAGCTAAAACTAAAAATCTGGTTTTGTGGGAGCTTGACCCCACCCATTAAGGGTGCTTCTATTGTTTTAACTTTTCAAAATATAGCTGCAAGGCCTCACAAGCTGTTTATTGGCTTTGGGACAGACTGCTCCTCACATCTGTCTCAACCTTTCTGCATAGAAAAACCAGGAGAAAATACATCTCCTAAAGCCATAGTATCATCACAAAACATTGCATTTGCCAGCTGTACTTGCACGTTAACCTGAACTAGGACTCCCAGGTCCATTAGGCTTCAGATTTCTGAAGATTTTCTCCATTTAGAAAAATAGTCTATATTTCTATTCTTCCTACCAAAATGCATAACCTCACACTTTCTTACATTGTATTCCATCTGTCACTTCTTTTCCCACTCTCCTAGCCTGTCCAACCTTCTGCAGCCCACCTGCTTCCTAACACTACCTGTCCCCCCACCTATTTTTGTATCATCTGCAAACTTAGCAACACACCCTCGGTTTCTTTGTCCAGATCGTTAATGTAAAATGTGAATAGATGTGGACCCAATACTGACCTTGTGGAACTCCACTGGTCATTGGCTGCCATCCTGAAAAGATTCCTTCATCTCTACTCTCTGCCTTCTGTCAGTCAGCCAATCCTTTATCCATGCTATCGTCTTAACACCATGGGCTCTTATCTTGAAGAAGCCTCGTGTGTGGCTCCTTTTCAAAGGCTTTCTAAAAATCCAAACAGATCATGTCCACTTCCTTATCTAACTTGCTTGTTTCCTTCTCAAAAGAATTCTTACAGATTTGTAGGCATTACCTCCCTTGAAGAAGCAGTGCTGACTCAGCCCCATTTTACCATGCACTTCTAAATACTCCACAAACTCATCTATGGACTCTAAAATCTTAACAAAAACCGAGATCAGGCTAATAACCCTGTTGTTTCCTATCTGCTGCCTTCCTCTCTTCTTAAACATTTGCTAATTTCAGTCCTCTGTGACCTTCTCTTCCAGTGATTCCTGCAAGATTGCCACCAATGCTTCTACAATCTCCTCAGCTATCTCTTTCAGAACTTTAGGGATGTAGTCCATCTGATCCGGGTACTTTATCCACCTTCAGACCTTTCAGTTTCCCTCCCGCCTTTTCCTTAGTGATGGCCACTACACAATTATTTTATGTCAATCAAGAATCCAAGGACTATTCTAACTTGTATTTCTGTATCAACCAGTATCTTATGAGATCTTTTTAGTTTTGATTTCCCTAATTCAGATGTTTTGTTTGTTGCTCATTAACTTTTGTGGAGTGTATCAACAAGTAATGCACTGATAAAGAAGTCGTGGGGTACAATGTTGGTGTCCCTACCTTTGGACAAAAGGCCTGGGTTCAAATCTCACCCGCCATGGAAATATGTCATAACATGTCTCAAAAGATTGATTAAAATAAATGCACTCTTGTACTCTGCACGTTTGTAACTTCAAAAGAATATTGCAATAATAATTCCATGTTATTATTCATTTTTCTTTGTCAGGTTCCCTTCTTCTCTGAATAAATGAATTTGTCATGAACACTGTTCATCGGCAGCCTCAAATTCAAGTTCGTAAAGACAAGTGTATTTCCAGGTACTGAGATTCTGCTCACAAGGATCTTTCCTCCTATTCCCATCCTTTCTATGAAAGCTCCCTTTTCAGCAAGTATTTGTTTCCATTGTGCCAGTAATGTGATCAATGAATAAAGACGTTTTTACAGCTTAACCACAGCATATTGATTTTTAAGATACTGATGTTTATTAGGAGAATGCTTGTGACTAGCAGCGAGCAATAAAAATCAAACTTACCTATCCAAGTATTTACACTCATTGCCATTTAAGCTAATTTTGCATTCAGATCATTGTTTTTGAATTTCATCACGATAGTTCTGATGATAGCAGAGTGCCATAAACACCATGAAATGTAATGGACTTAATGGACAACCGAACATCTGATCCTCCTTGAAGTCTCTGTCTTAATGTTGATCATAACAGGGTAACCTCTAATGGCTAACATGCAATAAACTATAACTTGTTAAGCGCATGAACTCTTTTACATAGATCAAGAAGTGATTTTCCTCTCCCACACTAGACCAACCAGGCCCTGTAGCTTCCTGTGGTTAAAAAGGATGGCTACACCAATCAATTTTAACTCCAATGCAAAGCCTCTTCTAAGGATGCCTACCTTCAAGAAGTTACCCTCCTCCCTCCGGAAAGACCTCAGTGGCTCTCTCTCCCACTGCAACCCTCTGGTAATCTCTTCGGCCCTGAAGCTGCTCGACCACATCCTGCCTCTCCACCAATCTACTCCTTTATCCACCTTCCATCCTCCTCTCCCCCTCTGTCTATTTATTTCAGAATCCCTTTCCCTTCCCCCATTTCTGAAGAAGGGTCGAGGCCCGAAACGTCAGCCTTCCTGCTCCTCTGATGCTGCTTGGCCTTCTGTGTTCATCCAGCTCTACACCTTGTTATCTCAGATTCTCCAGCCTCGGCAGTTCCCACTATCTCTCCCAACATTCATCATACCGTGCGGCGTGCTGGCATGCCCATTCAACAGAAGTCCTGTCAGAAAAGAAGCAACAGACATTAAATGCACTGAATTTTGTCAGCCCCCTCACATCCAGATGGTGGCTTCAAAAATGGTTGCTGTAGCTGTGAGAAATTTAGCTGGCTGATAGCAATCACGTGGGTGGTAGCCACTTTGCATGAGAAAGTGTGGAAACAATCCTATCACAGCACAGGGAGTGACAGTGAACTGCCACAAAGTGTGAGTAGGTAAGAATACTGATGCTATCTTTGAAAAGCTGACAGCAGGTCCTGTAAAACTATTCCTGCTGGAGCCACATCTCTGACTGTCCCACTATTGCTGCTGGAATCCCCTGTGCCCTGCTATCCAGACCACAATACCTAAGCTACAGACCAGAGGTAATTGGGACCGTGTCCCTGAAGATACATCGGTGTCCCCAAGGTATCGATGCCTCCCTGCAGATCCTCCTCCAGGCTGTATTATAACAACAGGAGTTTCTCCTTTCAAGGGCCAACATCAATACAGCCTCCTGCCTGATCAAATAAACCTGGGCAGAAATCACATAGAAGTTAAAGAGCCATGGGGTAAGCTGTGAAACTGGGTCCAGTGTTATAAGAAGGTCAATAACCTCCTTTGATCTGCCAAGTTGAATCCACAGAACTCTGGGAAATGTGCGTGGATATACAGGAAATAACATGAATATATTCTGGGCACATTGCAAGGGCTAAGGCTGAAGCAGGTCCTTTTTGTCCAAGGTTATAGCTATCAATAGGATAGCTGATTGCAGCATATGAAGTGACTTCAGGTCTCATGACACTCAATGTGTTGTGGGTGTTATTCCAGGATGGCATGCAGCAACTTCACCCCATTCTATGCATAATGTACAGACACCAATAAACAGTCCTCATTTGCATGGAGGAAAGCCACTGCCTGGTTTAAGTAGAAGAGCTGCCAAAACCTGCCTCACATCATTTTTGACCACACTTACATAAGGTATCAACAATTATCTAGGACTACTTCTCAAGGACAGACAGGGGGTTCTGACTGAGTTCATCCCCCAGCTCCCCTGTCACCAGGTGTGAGGAGGCATTGAAGAGCAGCATAAAGCCATCAGAAGGCATGCCAATGATACTTGTACTGCTGGGCCACATGTAAAGGCTAACAGTACCATGAGATCTGCTTGCAGGAGAAGTCATAGAGTGATAGAGTCATAGAGTCATACAGCGTAGAAAAGGCCTTCAGCTCATCGAGTCTGCAGCAACAATAACTACCACTGAAGGTGCACTAATCCCAATTTCCTGCACTTGTCCCATATCCTTGATTATTATGATAGTTCAAGTGCTCAACAAAATATTTTTTAAAGTTTTTAAGGTTTCCACTGCCTTTGGGCAGTGCATTGATGGTGAGAAAAGTCCACAAGAAGGGTCAACAACATCCAGGAAAGATAGAAAGAAGCACTCTAAGAATGGCTGTCCATTGTAGACAGAGGCATTGTAATGTCTACCTAAGAGAGTAAAGAGCATCGTATTCACTTGCCCACTGTTAGCCTTTAGAATCGCTAATAGCAGACAAGTGTATGACTTTAGAATAACGTAAGGAATGCAAGGTTGGAATGGGCAGACCTCTGCATTGCCATCCCAAAATATCTGTGTTTTCTCAAGCAGATTGTGACAATTCAAGCAGACGAATGTCTGCTACAGCCACAGGAATCTTGTTGTTCTTTGAGGAGGAAAATCTCTCAGAGGATGCACTGTTCCATCATTGCCCAGCATCTGGCCCTAGCACAGAAACCCTCTCCTCGGTGGATTTAGTGGTCATAATCTTTGATCACAAACTTGTGATAGCAGCACACAATTACCCATGTAGCTGTCTGAAGCTGTTATGGGTAAGGCCACTGACAGTAGGAGAAGGCCAAAGCTATACTGAGCCCAAAGCACATGACAAGTCTCTGGCATTGACTGCACAGAAGATGCCGGAGTTGTGAGCGTCATGAGAGAAAATCTGGCAAATTTTCCAGGGGCAATGTGCAGACATGAGCAGACAACAGAGGAGTCTATGAACGCTACCATGTTTCAGGCATGTGAGCATAATATACAGCCTATTGAGGGACACTGACAATCTACAGGTGATTTTAACCCCTCAGCCCATTAGCAACTGGGCTGCTGGGCAGCTAAAATCAACCAGGAAGCTTACATACAAGTATCCCACACTATTCCTTCAGTATCAGCACTGATGGTATTAGTAATTAACACGGATTGTGTCACTTGCTGTTAGTAAAATTGTAACTTATATCATTTAAATATCTCTAATTAAGACCTAAAGATATGAGTATCTGCACTTATAATCTATCATTTTCAGTATGAGAGGTTGATTGACAATAATTTCTTTTATTACAAAAATGATTACATTTAAATATTTCATGGCTGTAAAGCATTTCAAGACATCCAGTCTTCGTGGAAAGTCTTATCCAAATCCAAATCTTTCTTTTTATTCATACATCATTAAAATTGCATTTGGATTCACTGACTTGATTTAATGTCTGTGTCTGTATCTGCCACTCTAGTACAGGAGACTGAAATTATTTATTATTTGATTGGAAAACCAGGCTGTAAATTGTCGTTTATGCAACACTGTCAGTACAGCAGTGCATCTCTGCCCACAAATTTATCCTTTCCACAGCTGCCCTCATGTGAAATTGCTGTGACGTTTCATTTATTATTTTGAGAACAATTTCTGGACACTGATTAATGCAATCCATGCCACATGATATCAGCTTTGCTGCTGGTGGAGTCTTCAATGTTCCATTGGACTGTAAAATTGTTGACTAAACTCAAAAATACAATAATTTAATTTGGGAAGCAAAGCTTTTCCAGTTGAATTTTGACTGGGGACTAAATGGTACAGCAAATTAATGTGCTATCATTTCATCTGGAAGAGTTGAACAAATGGAACAAACATCTCCTATTTTCATTCCGCTGTTTTATTCCCAAATGGAATATGTTTGAGTAATCTTTACCCAATTTTCGATTTATTTGAGGCATTTGTTCATAATTTAAATCTAACAGAGAGACCTGAATCTCTCCCTCACTGATACTAGATAGATAAATATAAAATGGAATTTGCTGGCCAGAGAGCCAGAGTTAAGCTATGAACACATTGTAGTCTTCAAAAGATAGATTTCGTAGAATAGTGCTGCTAGCACACAGCTTTGCACTTTGAGGGAGCATATTCTTATGACTGAGGCTGGGCAAGTACACTGTCACCCTTCAGTCCCATTGGTCCACTGGTCATGACAAAAGTTAAAATGCCTTACTTTCAGTGATATAGTTAATTATATATTTCATCTGTATTAGATTTATAAGGATTCAAGCAAGTTTCCTTAACAAATAAGGTTATTGATTTTTTAAAATTAAAATAAGCCTTATTGACAAAGTTGCATAGAAAACTAACACAATGTAGGAGTAAATTACTGCAGTTGCTGGAATCTGTACTGAAAACAACAAATTCTAGAGATCACAGCAGGTCAGGCAGCATCCATGGAGAGGGAGCAAGCTAATGTTTCGAGTCTAGATGACTCTTCATCAGAGTCAAATTAACACAGCTTGAAATACGGAAGTTTAAATATTTACTCTTCTAAATAATTCCCCACAAACATACACACACCAATTAAAGAAAATTTTTAAAAATTCTCTACAGAAATCTTTTTAAAAAACACGTTGGCCGATAATTGTTAGTTCTTGAGAGAAAAAAATGGTAAGGTATGAAATGTTCAAGATGGCTTTTATTTGGCATCCTGACACATAGATAGGTGTCGCCAAACGTAAGCAATTGTCAGTGGGACTTATGCAGACACAGTTTGCTCAGGAACTACTGCAAATTGAGAGATTTTTCAGGAGAACAGCTAGCTCAGTATTTCAGTTATTACACCGGAGTCTCCAAAAAGGGTTTTTTTCAGAAAGGCAAAGGGTGAGCTCATAGCTATATTCTTTTGGTAGCATGTATCTGAACTGAATTCCAAACAAACCTTAACTCCGGATAATCATAAACCCAGGCAGGTGATTTCTAACAAACAAGTCCCAACAATTAGTTTCGACCAAATGATTGCAAGAAGTGTCTTATAAAAGAAAATCCTAACATTCTTTTAGCGACCCATTTGATAAAAAAAGTCATAGTATCTCTTCATTCATTTCAAATGATCCAATATCCACAATCCTTCAAACATAGATGTTCAAATAACACTGCGCCTGCAACACAATATCAGGAACTTAGGGACAAAGCACAGTTCTCAAATCCTTGATCTGTGATCACTGGGACTGTTTCGAGGATTCAGAATACATGCTCTGAAATGCAAACATCTGTGTGAGTACAACTACTAGTTGGCTTTAATTTTTAAATAAAGTTTTAGCTGTGAAACTGGACAATGCATGTTCATGGTACTGTCATCAGATAGATGGAATATGCACTTCATGATTTTTTAATGTGTATTTTTAATTCCTCCAGGGATGAGTTTTTATCTTTGCTAAAAACATACAATTGTTTTTGTCAAGATAACAAGAATTTACAACTGACATATGCTGATGTGAGTATATTTTATAGAACATTCATATTTCCAGAACTGAATGTTTCTCAATACAACAAAGTATGGAACAAGTTACTAACCTCATCCCGCCCCCTTGACCTGTCCGTCCTCCCTGGACTGACCTATCCCCTCCCTACCTCCCCACCTACACTCACCTTTACTGGCTCCATCCCCGCCTCTTCGACTTGTCTGTCTCCTCTCCACCTATCCTCTCCTCTATCCATCTTCTATCCGCCTCCCCCTCTCTCCCTATTTATTTCAGAACCCTCTTCCCCTCCCCTATTTCTGATGAAGGGTCTAGGCCCGAAACGTCAAGCTTTCCTGCTCCTATGCTGCTGCTTGGCCTGCTGTGTTCATCCAGCCCCACACCTTGTTATCTCGGATTCTCCAGCATCTGCAGTACCTATTATCTCTTGAGAATATTGAGATTATCCTATCCACTAAGTTAAGACCATAAGACTTAGGAGCAGAAATAGGCCATTCAGCTCATCAAGTTGCTCTGACATTCATGTTTGTTATTCTCATGTGCACTATCATGCCTTTTCCTCCCAACCTTCGATTCCCTTTCTGATTAAAAATGTATCTATCGCAGCCTCAAATGTACCTAATGACCGAACCTCAACAGTCTTCTGCAGTAAAGAGTTCCATAAATTTGATACCCTCTGAAAGAAGAAATTCCTCCTAATTTTTGTTTTAAATGTGCAACCTCTTAGCTGCAGATTATATCCTCTGGATTTACAGTTGCCCAGAAGGGGAAACAACCTTTCCACATCTTCTCTGTCAAGCCCCCTAAGAATCCTGTATATTTCAATAAGGTCACCCCTCATTCTTCTAAATTCCAATGTGTACATGGAGTCGTAGAATCCTTACAGTGTGGAAGCAGACCATCAAGTCCATACCAACCTTCTAAAGAGCATCCCAACCAGACCTACCCCATCCCTGTAATCCACCCAGCCTGCATATCCCTGGACATTATGGGAAATTTAGCATGGCCAATCCACCTAACCTGGACATATTTGCACTGTGGGAGGAAACCCACAGATACGGGGAGAATGTGCAAATGACACGCAGACAGTGACTCAAGGCTGGAATCGAACCCGGGACCCTGGCACAGTGAGGCACCAGCACTAATTGCTAAGCTACTGTACTGCCCAGCAGTTCAAACCTACTAGACCTCTCCTCAAAGGATCGTCCCTGTCTATCCAGGATCAGCTTAGGGAACTTCCCTGCTCTACCTCCAATGCCAGTATACCTTTCCTTAGATAAGCAGCCCAAAACTGTTTATAGCGTTTCAGCTGTGGTTGACTAGTGCCTTGTATAGTTTTAGCAAAACCTCCCTGCTATGCTAGCTTTTTGAAATTCATGGATGAGGACCCCTGGACCTCTCTGTTATGTACTTTCTGCGGTCTTTCATCATTTAAATAATATCCAACTCTTCTTTCTGCCAAAGTGCGTAAGCTCACATTTTCCCACATTATAATCCATCTGCCAAGATTCAGACCACTAGCTTAACCTGTCTATATCCCTCCGCAGACTCATTGTGTCATCTTTACCACTTGAATTCCCACCTATTTCTGTCATCCATAAACTTGGCTACACTACATTCATTTTTCTCATACAGGTCATCCAAATGTAGTAACTAACTGTAGTGTCAGTAATGATGTCCATGGTGCATCACTAGTTACAGGTTGCCATCCTGAAAATGCTTCATTTATCCCAACTCACTGTTTTAAATTAATTAGCTAATCCTTTATCCATGCAAGTATACTAAATCCAACACCACGAACTCTCATTTGATTAAGTTGCTAACGTGGGGTACCTTATCAGACACCTTCTGAAAATCCAAATACACTACATCCACTGCTTCCCCTTTATCCTGGTGTTACCACCTCAAAAAATTCCAGTAAATGATTCTACTCCTTTATGAAATCATTTGAAGTAGACATGCTGTGTTATAGCTTCACCAGGTTGATGACTCATTTTTAGGTATGCCTGATACTTCTGCTGGCATGCCCTCCTGCTCTCTTCCTTGAATCAGTGTTGATCCCCAGCTTCATGGTGATCACAGATAGGAGGGATATGCGGGCCATGACGTTACATATTGTGATTGAATACATTTCTGCTGCTGCCATGGCCCACAGTGGCTCTGGATACCCATTTTGACCTGATAAACATGTCCTGAAACTATTCCTTGTAGCACACTGGTAAGTGTGAGTTTGAAGTGAGTTTGAAGATGGCAATGCTCACCACGTTATCAGAACCCAAACCATTTGTTGGACTTACTACTCATCTACTGTTGAATTTCTACAACATTGCCATCATTTTTCAATCTTCCCACACTGTATTCTCAAACCCAGTGAAAATGGCACAAGTAGGTTAGAGTAACAAAATGACTTGTGCACTTGTGGTGACTGGCTGCTGCCCAGTCATATATGATTAAACTGTTAGAAATAGTTAAAACCTATGGAAGTATGAATACCTCAGAGATTCTGATTAGCACCAACACAGGTGAGATGCTGATGATACTAAAGTATATTGTTTGTAGCTGCCCACCTCTGTGGGTCAATGTGCTTACTCATTTTCCCAGAACTGTTACTTGTGCATTTTTTGTTTCCAATGTAATGTTTTACGAAGATGCTTCTCTTGTAATTTGAATATCTCACAATTTTCTTTACAGAATAATGGAAAGGTTATCCTAGAAGGCGTATTAGATATTTCATGGGGTGTGCACCAACTAATAAGATTTCAGATTGATGATGAGAAATCTATACCACCACCAATTGCAATCCAAGTTGCTGATACCACAATGAATAAAAGGTAAGCACCCACAGTGATAATGTGCAGATACCTATCACTTACTGCATACTTACTGGGCTCATGTGTATATATCCAGATATTAAATGGTAAATTCAACATTCCAGGGAGGAACCTTGCTCCATCAGAGTGCAGGTTGGAGATTTCTAATTACAATGATGTATGCTTTAATTGTCATTCTGCTGCCTTCCACCCTGTCCTCAGTCTCTACTCCCTCAGAAACTATCCTTTCAGATTCTAGCCCCGCACAGTCTACTGCCTCAGTCACTAGCCTCTCAAATTCAACTTCTGCATGAGCTAGCCCTACAGAATCTACCTTCAGACTTCAGCCCTCAGAAGCTACTGCATGACTCTACCCTGCACGCTCATTCCCATTAAACTTTTCACTTTGAACAACCCAGACTCTGTCCTTTGCCTAGACCATACACCAGACCCAAAATACTAGCCCCTGACACTATACCATGCCCAAGCCTCTTCTAACCCCCACGCCTGCAGACTCTCTTCTTCCCCACAGACACTCCCCCACAACTGACTGTCTTTCCTCACGGACACCTCCCTTGGCCCCTAAGTTCTCATCTCCGTAGACACTAGTTCATCCCTCCACAGACTTTCTTCCTCTTCTCCCAGGTTTTGTCCACCGACTCCCTAGTGCACCCCAATGTCAGAAAAGTTGACTCTATCGCATCATACTTCAAACCATCTGAGGATAAGTAAGTGCACAAATCTTTCGTTGAGGCAGAATATTGAATCCACAGGAATCATTTGATTTAATCATCTGTAAGAGGTACTGTCAAAAGCTAATTTACTGCCCTGTCACTGTGCTCCCTGAGCACCGATTCCCTGAATCAATTCAGTTCACGTAATGCTCCCACAATGGTATTATGAAATCATAGAATGATTACAGCACAGTCCATCTTGTCTGCATTGTGCCAATCTCCTGTGTCCCACAGCCTTGCAAACATTTCTTTTTCAGACTTTGTTTCAATTCAATTTTGAAAGCCTCAATTGATTCTGCCTTCATCACTCTTTAAAACAGTTTATTCCAGTTCTTAATCACTTTCTACACGAAAAGATTTTTTCCTTATGTAGCCCTTGTTCCTTTAGTCAATTATTTTAAATCTGTGCCATCTGGTTCTCTGTCCTTCCACCAATGGGAACAGTTTCTTCCCAATAACCCACAACTCTCAATTTTTAATACCTCTATTAAATCTCCTCTTAGCCTTTGCTTCTCTAAGGAGAACAGACCCAAGTTTTCAGATTCTGCGACATAACTGCAGTTTCTCAACCCAGGAAACTTCAAGACTCTTTTCTGTAATCCCTCTAATATCTTCATATTCTTCCTCAAGTGTGGTGCCTTGAACTGGATACCAAATTCTAATTGAAACCAAAACATGTTTTATACATATTATGATCTGAGAATAAATCCCAAAGAAAACTGTACTCTCTTTTTCTTTGTGTTTAAATTCTGTTTCTTTTAAAAATGGACAACTTTGCCGAGCTTATAAAATGCTGAGGCTGATTGTACGATCAGAAGCTTCTTAAACCCATTTCATTTCATTGTATAGGCACTGCAGGTAAAGCTGAAGCTGCCTGCTTCCAGCCAACTCTGGAGAAAGGATAACATCAAGACGCATTATGCTAAAATGAATGCCGATGCTTTTACAGTTATCATGTCACCTCATAATGGAAATGTTAATTGAGCAGATAAAGCTGGACTGTTCACTTAATTGCCTTCCAGTTTGCCCACTGTGAAGGGTAATCAGTGTCTGAAATGTCTGTCTTTGTCACTTGCTGAACTCCTAAATATACAATCCTGGAAATCTAAGTCAGTTTTAACCTTAACATCATGAGGAGAGTAGCTCCAGGCCTTAGCAGCTCGAAGGCCCACAGTACATTTCTGTCTCTCTCAAAAATCTCATTTCTAGAAAGACTCTCCAATTTCACCTGTCAAACTGGACTCATTTACGTAGCACAAGAAACATTGCTGCATCCTTGATGTCCATCCATTGGCATCCCAGCTCCCCCAAAAAAATGCTATAAAGTCTGATAGACTCCCAATTGGACATTAAGTCACAACAACTAATACCAATTTTGATTTAAGGAATTCATATGTTGCAACTCAAATCCTTCTATTTTTCCTTTTTTGTAACTTGTGCATGAATGATGGAACAAAGCAATTTCCTGCATTTTTGTAACTACTGTAATGTACATGTATTTTCACTGTATGTATATGTTAAGAGAAGAAAAAGGTATTGTAATATTACTTTAAGAGGGAGCAAGCAACCAGCATGGAATACATGTAGACATCAGCCATTGCATTGTAAAACTCATAGCTCATTGTGAGGGAGTTGCAGCTGTTTGATCCTGTAACCTTTACAGGGAATCTTCATTTATTTTGATAAACACAGAACCTATGTTTGGTTTATCAGTCCCTGTGAGAGATTGGTGAACTAGTGTTTAGGTAATATTGAATCACAGTAGTAACACTCAACAGTTCACTACTCAGTCTCAGGTAGCAACCCCTTCCCTTCTTATTCAAGCGCAGGAGATGCAACATCAACACTTGTACCTTCTTCTCACCCTTAAGCCCCAAATACTCTTTCCTGGTTATTGAAAACCAGAGGTTAAAATGCTGGCTAAGTAGAGTCTAGTCATAGAATTTCCTAGTCAGAGTTTTATTTCAAGTTCACCCACAACAAACTCCAACAGCGTTGATTACTTGATATAAAGAAAGAAATTTTAGTGAATTTCAACAGCTTCTGTGGGGAAAACTCAGGCATTGTGATGAAGAGTCACTAAACTCGACATATTAAGTCTTCTTTCTCTACACAGGTGCTGCCTGATCTGCTGAATTTCACTGGCAATTTCTGTTGTTGTTTCCAATCTCCAACATCTGCAGTTATTTATTTTGTTTTACTGATTACTTGGTCCCCATTTTCATAAACCCAGTTCTTTCCTAATTTCCATGAATTAATACATAACCATCACCATCACCTATTTCCTTGTTAGATTAGGTGTCAGGCATCCCTACAGACTCTGCTGCAATGATTCCCATCTTTCTTTTTTTTTAATCAATATATACAATAATAATGAAAAGCAAACAAAGTAAAAAAGATAAAATTAAAATGTTACGCAAAATAACATTTTTTTCAGTTCTACAGAAGGGTTGCTGGGCCTGAAACGTTGGCTCTGCTTTCTCTGCACTGATGCTGCCAGACCTGCTGAGTTTTTTCAGCAATTGCTATTTTTGTTTCAGATTTCCAGCACTGACAGTACTTTGTTTAACTATATTCCTGCTTCTCTTTTTTTAAAAAAGTGTGTATTCAAGTTCCAAACATCCTTTTTCTAGAATTTTTACTACTGCCCTAGAGTCTGCTTTTTTCCTTAAAGAAATCAGATAGTTGACTGCTGCTATCTAGCCATTTCATTTTGGAGATTTCTCTATTCTCTAGCTTTTGTTTTAAAACTATAATATTGATCCTCAGTCTCTTTTCACTGATGATAAGTCACTAAAGGATGGCATACATTTAATGAATTGCTGTTAAATACCTTTTTCAAAATGTTTTCAATAATTTCATACAGAAAAATGCCATATACACTAGCTTAACTATAGTCAGAGTCCCTGCTGTTAAGATTATTTTACGAATGTTCTCATCTTTTCAGCTTCCCAAGCAAAGGCCCAGCATTTACCTCCTTCTCCCAAAAGAAAAATGAGAAACCCACTTTGACTTGAGAACCCGTTACAATGGTTTACATAAGAAGCATCACTAAAAGCAAGAAGCTTCATGTTCCTGATGTAAGAACATAAGTAATAGGAGAAATATGTTATTTGGTATCTCAAGCCTGCCCCACCATTCAACAAGATCATTGTTAATCTGCCCCAGCCCTCAACTCCACTTTCATGCCAGCTCATTATAGCCTCATCTTCCAGATATGTCAAAAATCTTTCCATCTCTTCTTGCCAGCCTCTATAATTCTCTAGGGTAAACTGATTATGTACCAAATATTCATAAACTCAGTTCTTGCCCAATTATTCCTAAATTAAGATATTACCATCACTTGTTCCTTTGTTCCATTAGGTCTCAGATATCCCTGCCAGACCCTATTAAATGGTAATATTGTTGAAACAGGAATATATTTATACTTACTTCAAGTTAGTACATTATAGTTACAGGACATAACGTGTTCTCCTCTGCTTTAGATAACAAATACAAATTGGGTGACTGCTTTGAAAAATATCTCCTTTCAGTCTGCGAGTGTGACCCCAAGTTTCTATTTGCCTGTCTTTTTACTTCTTAACTGCACATTGAGTCCGACCTCTCTGTTCTTAGCTTATGATACTGTTTTAATGAAGTTCCAAGTAAGAGCAAGAAGCAATACCTCATCCTTCAACTAGAGACTTTTCAATCTAACAGACTCAACTTCAGATCAGCTTATCAATTATTTTTCTATTTTTGTGTTTATTTTCAGTTTTTTTTTGGATGACAGCTCTGTGATAATTCAGCTGATCCCATTTAAATCTTCTTTAGATAATTTTTAATTTGTCACATTACCATTTCTTTGCAGTATACAATCATCTATTTTGTCATTTAATTTCTTCTGCGCTGTTACAAGTCTTTCCTTTCAATTTCACTTTTCAATCCAATTGGCCCTGTTTTCACTTAAAATCTATCATACCTCTATCTTTTTTCTATTTCTGATGAAGGATCTCTGACAAACTTTTTTCTCCGCAAAAGCTATTAGGTCTGTTGAATATTTTCAGCATTTTCTGAATTTAAGTTATTGAATAAATTAACTTGTATTTGCAGAGGAATGACACGCTGGGGAGAGTTTGACAACTTGTACAACATTGCTGAACTGGAAGAAGAAACTACGCCAGAAGGCAAGGAACAGGTGCCAATCCAGCAGCTAGGTAAGTTTCTCGGAGACTGGGAGGGCGGGTAAATGATTGGTTGGTTGAACACAGCAGGCCAAGCAGCATCATAGGAGCAGGAAAGCTTGACATTTCGGGCCTAGACCCTTCATCCAGCTCTACACCTTGTTATCTCAGATTCTCCAGCATCTGCAGTTCCTAATATCTCTGGATAAATGATTGACCATGTTTTGGAATTAACAGTGACATTAAATATTGAAAGACTATTTTAGAGTAAAGGATTAAATGTACTAATTCTCTGACAATAGCCACTGGGCATGTGCATGAGCAACTATGCACACAATTCTGGTATTTGCAGCATTTTCTGTTTTGTTTTTAATAAACAGAAGCATGTTTCAAACTGCAGTAGCAGTAAAGATGCTTCTTGGATTTTACGCAGCTCTGTGTTCTGGGCAGGGAATTGCAGATCCACAATGCCAGATTTTCTATCCAATTGCAAAATTAGTCCAATTATCTAAGGTCATATTGCTATACAGAGTGAGAACGAACCAGCTTCAATGCTGAATAGTGTCCAAAATGGATTTTAGTTTGTTATTTTCTTCTCCTCTTACAACCTTTTAGTCTTTGAAAGCAGTACATTAAAACCAAAACGGAACACAGAGCCGGAAAGTGGCAACTTAATACGTACCAGGAGTGATGCATCACTGGTGAAGATGAGGGTTAAGGACCAAGCAGTGACTGCAGCAAAGAAAGCGCAGCGTCAGCGGTTTTCCATTAACGGTCACTTTTACAATTACAAGGTAAAAAGTCAGAGTCCATTTCCTTGCTTTGAAATATAACATGTTCAACTTGTCTGTAAAATCTAATGCACGAATAGCACTCGGTATCACTAGCGCCTGATATGCTTCAGTTGTTCAATAAAAATTAAAAGGTAGAAATAGATCAGTGATTTGAATTCAATCACCGCACCAGAACTTCAGCACGTAGGCTATCATGTCTCCCTCCTTGGAGGTGGTGGGGAAAGCGGTGGGAAAGGCAAATAATTGGGTAAGTTGGCCCAGAGAGATATTGCCTTCTTGGCAATTAAGTTCTGGCGACTATTTCTTTCTCTGTTTCTGCCTCCCCACCTCCACCACTAATTAAGGTCCTCAACCAATCCCGGTTCAATTACCTGCCTACTTGGTAGGTGAGAAAAGTGGCTGGCTGCTTCTCAATAGGAAAATAAGAATAGCCTGAATGCATGATTGGGATAAACGCTCTATTTGCCCCAATCCCCATCTGTGTCTCAGCTTCCACCCAAAAAAGTCTGACAGTCTCAGGCAGCGTGGGACTTCAGTGGCGAGGTTCCTGATTGGACAGGAAGCTCACTGGATTGCACTTAAGAATCTAAAATAAAGGCAGTACAGAAACTCAGCAGGCCTGGTAGCAGCTCTGGAGAGAAAGCAGAGCTAACGTTTTGCATCAAGTATGATTCTTCTTTAGAATTGAGTATTTAACTACCTAATCGCTGCTTGATCCAATGAGCTTTCTTGCTAGTAGGGGTTAGGAGATAATCATACCCGACGTCACGGGCACATTTCAATTAGTGAACTGCAGATCAAATCTTGTACATATTTTAATTTAACATTTCTGTGAGAGAATGCTGCATTGTCTTTTCAGGTGGATACAAAAGATCCCATAGTAATATACAAAGAAAAGCAAGGTGATTCCCCCACTATTCTGTTATCCCTGGTTTGCTGGTTATCTTGCATCCTACTTGTAGGACCTTGATGTGTACAAATTGCCAGTGTCTTTTCAAGCATCACAACAGGGACTAAACTTTAAAAGTATTCTCTTGGCTGTGAACCACTTTGGGATGTCCTGAACATGTACTGAACAGAAATCTTTCTTTACTCTCAGTGGAAAATCATCAGAATCAAACTATGGTGCATGATTATGTAAATAATGAACGTGCTTGTTAGAAAGCATGGAATTGCTGTCCACAGTTCTCCGGTAGCTGCTTGCATGCTTCTATAACACACACGTGCACAGCAGTTGTCAAGTCCACCAACAGGCACTGTCAGTGAGCTTTGGAGGAAGCCTTAAGACATTAATACCGACAGGTAGCAAGCTGTAGTGTGGTGTAATCAAAGTGCATGGAATGTGAATAGAAATTGTACAACAAATCAACTTTCACTGCTCCTGTTAACCTGGGTAGAATCAATCTCAGAATGAAGCAACGGTGCTATCACCTAGTGAAAGTGAAGGGTCTTCTGAAACTTTGTGAAGGTGTAATAAACTCTGATACAGCATGATTATACCCTGATTTGTGTGCAGCAAAGGCAGCAGAGATTAACAATGACAATTACAAAGAAAGTTCCTCATGTGAGTCATACTTCCTACACACCAGTATCACTGTCACCAGCAGAAGGTGAAATGTAACTGACACTTTCTATTTGGTGCGTCGCTTTTTAATTCATTCACATGATGTGGTTTTCACTGGCTAGAATGGTATTTATTGCCCATCCCTAGTTACTGTTGAACTGAGTGGATGGGTAAGCCAGTTCATAGTCTACCACATTGCTGTGGATCTGGAGGCACACGCAGACTAGATCTGGTACAGTTGGCAGATACGTTCCCAAAGGACATTAGTGAATTAGATTGGTTGCTACAACAAACAGCCATGGTGACATGATTGCGATTAGGCCAGATTTTAATTCCAGATTTTTTTAAAAAATTGAATTCAAATTTCACCATTTGCCATGTTGGGATTCCAATACATGTCCCCAAAAAATTAGCTGGATTACTAGGATCTTGCTTGTTACTGTGTTAGACTCACTTGATTCACAAATGTGATGAATGTAATATGGGTTAAGGAGAAGGTGAGTCTAAGAGACTTTTTATAAAACTAATCACATGAGCAGGGACTCTCAGTTGTTGTGTTATGTAGGCTGAATTTCACAGGTGCCAACATATCACACATGGGTGAAAAGGTTAGGAGCAAACTCACCCTGCTTTGGCGGGTTGCCCATCTGATGCTTGGAAGGGTCTAAGGCAGCATCCAACCCCATCTTCCAACCTGAAATCCTGGCTTGGAGAGCTACTGATAAGGTATGTTTCCCAAATAGCTCTCCAGTCTTTAAGCAATCCTGGGAGCTAACACCTTCATTTCTTCATAGCAGCAAATTACTGCAGATGCTGGAATCTGTACAGAAAACAACAAATGCTGGAGATCACAGCAGGTCAGACCGCATCTATGGAGAGAGAGAAGCTAAAATTTCGAGTCTAGATGACTCTTCATCAGAGCTGAAGTGAAGCGTGGAGGGGGCAGCATTTATGCTATGCTTGGGGGGTTGTGGGGGTGGTGTGACGTAAAGTGCTGGTGGACAAGAGATGTTGGTAGTTCAGATTAAGTGATCGGAATGTAAGAATGGCAGAGCAACGGTGTGCCTAACCACCAAATTTGAAACAGCAGACTGTCCCACTGGGATGGGAGGAAGGGAGAGAGGACATAGTGACAAAGAACGCAACAAGTAAAGTTATAAGAAAGGGAAGAAATGGGAGAATGTGCTAAGCATCTCAGGCCTAGGTCATCACTGCTAGAGTTCCTCAGGTTAGATATTTTTAATTAACCTGTTCAGATGTGTTATGATACACCTTTGTAGCAGCTGGGACTTGAAGTGTGGTCTCCTGGTTCAGAGGTAGGAACACTACTATGGCTCTACAAGATTTGTTCCTCAGATTAATATCTTAGACCAAACCATCTTCAGCTGCTTCATCAATGACCTTCCCTTCCAAATAAGGCAAGAAGGGGGAATGTTTGCTGATCATTGTACCATGTTCAGTACCTTTAAGACACTGAAACAATCTACGCTCACATGCAGTGAACCTAGACAAAACTTAGACCACAAATAACATTTGTGCGGCGTAGCTACCAGTATTGACTGTCACTAACAAAGGAGAATCTAAATATCTATCTTTCTTAGATGTTCAACAGTATTTATCATCACTGAATTTCCATTGTCAACATTCTAGGAGTTACCACTGACTAGAAAGTTAACAGGACCAGCAATTTAAATACTGCAGCTACAAGAGAAGATCAGAGGCTATAAATTCTAGGCACATAACACACGTCCTGACTCGCCAAAGTCTTCCAAAGCCAAAAACACCGCCACCTTGTAGAAGTGGCCAATAGATGTATTGGAACACCACCATCTACAAAGCTCCCTCTATATCAAACATCAGGCTGACTTGGAACTATAACCACCCTTCCTTCACTGTCACTGGGTCAAAATCCTAGAATTCTCTCCCTAATAGCATTTTGGGTCTACCTACACCACAGCAGTTCAAGAAGCGATCTCAGCATCATCATCTTAAGGACATTCAGGGATTGGAAATAAATGCCAGCCTTTCCAGAAACACCCACATTCCATTAACAAATAAACATACCAACCTTGTCTACCCTGAACCTCTCACTGATAACAGACCCAAATTGCTGTACCCTGCTCCTGCCTCAAGTAATAGATACAATCTTATATACACCTCAATTCTCAGTTAAGAGACTCAACTTCACTTAAGTCTCCCAAAAGGCTATAGGCCCAACTTCTGGCACACCATCAACAAATGCAATAGACAGAAACTAATGTATTCCTTCCTGATTCTATTACATTTACATTATTGGCATGAGATCAAACCAAATCTTTAACCACGAATTTTGGATAAAAATGAAATGTTCTTCTTCTAATTTTTCCATTCAATGAAAATTCATTGAAATTCAAATTAACCTATTTGCTTTTTACACTGGTTCTAGAGCTGACTTTAACTAATACCCTTTCATTTTAATCCCAAGCAAGAATTTCTGTCTGTATCTGATTGGGCTTTGAAATGTTTATCTACTCTTCATAATCAAATTTAGTTGTTAAAAAATGCCACTGGTTAGGGATCTCCACAGAATTTACCTTCAGCGCTTATTTAACAAACTAAAATTTAGACATTTTTCATGGATACCTGCCCCCTGATTACAGACTTTACTTTTCCATAGTTCTAATGCTGTCAATTTAATTCTCACCTGTATTTGTCATTTCTATATGTGGACAATTTTTCCTTCCACACACAAAATGACATTCCTTTCATTCCTTATTGGGGCAGAGTTTTTAATGTAAAGACTTGATGATTTTATCCTTCTATCCTCTTTTTCCAAACCATGGGTTATAACAATTGACTTATGGAGATTCAGAAATTTGTGTGAGAACTAGTTCTTATCATCTTAAAACAGGCTGTAATCCTGTCGTGGTGTTCAGGGTACAGAAAACATGCTGTTTTATTACAAGCAGGACACTCTACCATGGACAGTGTATTATTCTGCTGCGGCTTTGCAGCTTTCTTTAATCTTTTAATGCCACACAACCTAATTAATGCAATGCCATCTGTGGTGAATTGGGAATTAAGTGAGGCCAGTGAGGAAACTTCAGATTCATGACAGACAATAGTAAATCCCAAGAACCACTTTAGCTTCTCCTCTTTTATGAAGTTTCACTGGCAGGCTCAAATATGCATATATACATACATGATGCACACACGTACTGTTGTGGGGATTTCAAGCACCATGCCAAAGGCAGGGACGTTTAGGATATTAAAATTTAATTATGCAAATACATGGAACAGTCTTCAACAAAGCCAAGTTTCTTGAAAATGCTGGTTACTCAGACATTTATACAGCAGTTTCAGGAAGCTGTATTTCTCTTGTCTGATTACATTTTGTGTTTTCTCCTTTAATTAGATTTTGGGTTCCTTTTATTTTGTCCTGTCCATTGAGAAGACAGGATGTTGACAGGGAGAAAAACAGTTTAATACTATGAACTATGCTAATCCAAATACTTCAAATTTACCATTATGAACCCTGTCAACTCTTTACTTCCCACATCACACATTCATGCAGACTTACATATGCAAACACATGGACTGTATAAACATAGACAATGAAGAGTGTAGGAATTAGCATAAAATTACAAGGGGATATTGCGATGCTAAGTGAATGGGCATAACTGTTGTAAATAGAGTTCAATGTAAGCAAATATAAGGTTATCCATTTTGGACTGAATAAAGATTCATCAAGGTACTTTCTAGATGGTATGAAGTTAAATACAGAGGATGCCCAAAGAGGCTTGGGGGTTCAGGTGAATGGATCTTTAAAATGTCACAGATAGGTGCAGAAAATAATCAAGAAAACTAATGAAATGCTGGCCTTTACATCTACAGTTGTATAAGGAGGCAGAAGTTATACTGCAGTTGTACCAAACCCTGGTTAAACCCCACTTGGAATACTAAGAGCAGATCTGGGCACTTAGGAGGGACTTATTGGTCTTGGAGGGAGTATAATATGGGTAATATAGGTTTACAAGAATGATAACTAGACTTCAGGGGTAATGTTCTGAGGAGAGATTAAACAAATTAGGTCAGTCTTCTCTAGAATTTAGAAGGTTAATAGGTGATCTGATTGAAGTCTTCAAGATCTTAACAGGAAAAGGCAGGGTAGATAAAGATAAACCATTTTAACTGGTTGGAGATTCTAGAGCTGGGGGACATAATCTGAGAATTAGGGCCAGATCATTTAGAGGAGATGTTAGGATGGGTGGTAGATGTTTGGAACTCTTTTCCACAAATAGCAGCAGATGCTAGATGAGTTGTTAATTTTAAATCTGTGATAGATAAGTGTTTGTTAAGCAAAGGTATTAAGGGCTATGGGCCAAAGGCAGGTAAATGGAGTTATCATGATCTCGCTGAATAGTGGAACAGGCTCAAGGAGTTGAATGGCCTACTCCTGTTAGTATGTAACATGCATACGTTGTCACAAGCACAAACACCTACATACGTGCACACCACACACATGTAACCATGCAGAGGTCCATATGCACAAACACATGCACATGTGCAAATAAGTGCAGAAGTACAAGTGTATACGTACATGCATAGATAGACGTGTACGTACATAAATGTAGAAATGCACTGGCATGCTGATGCCATGTTTTCGTAGTTTGTCAGCAGGCACACTGATCATGATACTTATAGGAAAGCAGGAGGGGAGTGGCGCATGACTACAACTATTATTTTTAAGATACCTAGAAAACAAGTTTCCTCGGGTACTGCCCGAAAACAGGACCTATTTGGCATTTTGTGTCTCTATTTCTCAGCCACTGCAGATAGGCCTTTAGAATCAGACGACACAGGAACTGCAGAGAAAGGAGAGAGGAGTCGGAAAGATGGTAGCTGTTGAGTGAGATTGGAGATCAGAACAATGTATAAAATTATGAGAAAAACGGTAAGGTTGGAGGCTATTGGCTGGGATGGAGACATGAGGATGGAATGGTGAGATTAGAGGCTGTTGAGAAATGGGGAGGTGCAGGAAATCAAAAAGGTGACACACTGAGGGAAGAAATTGGAAAGAAGGGGTGAAATTATCGGAGAACCATGCTCAGAGATTGGAAAAGCCAGTATGTGCAATTGAAAAAGCCATGTCGTAGTTTCAGAAATATTATGGAAAAGGGATTTGAAAGGTTGGAGGTCGATTAGGAAAGGCCAATGGATGAGGAGAGAAAAGCCAGGGGTCAGATTAGAAAAGATAGGATGGGAAAGAGAGCAAAAGGATCTGGTGGAGATCAGAAATGTTAGGTGAAGATCATGACTGCTTGGGCCGGGATGCCCAATTGTAATTTTAGGAGTGTGTGTTTAACAGCTGGATTATTGCAGCAATGGTTTACAATTAGCCTACTGTACCAAGGGGAAGCAGTCCTACTTCCTCTGGCCTCCAAGCAATGATTATTCGCTGGATAAGCCACTTCACACTTGTGGCCCAGGAAAGCCTATCAGTTTGGGTTGAGACTAAAATGGATAAAATGTGCGGCACAGAGCCTTATTAGAACATGTTATTGAGTGACCCACCTTTTGCAAGTGGGTTGGTCACCACTGTTCCTTCATGTTTCCATTAAAACCAGAAATAGGTGGACTTCAAGCCTGTTGGAACTAGCTTTACAAATTTTAACATTTTAATGTTCCACCCAATCCAAATTTGAAGAATTAAAAATTTTCTCCTTGTTTTTTATTAATAGAAAGGTGTTATCAACAAAAGTGTGACATATGGAAAATGTGATAGGAAGAGTCTGTGCCAATGTAAGGGCTGTGCCTAAACTTTTTTATTGCATTATAGAAGTAAGCATATTAAAATGGACTTGTTCTCTACTTAAGACTACTTGGTAAAAAATCTACTGCTAAGTATTCTTAATGTCAATGGTCCAACAAACTGATATTTCGTGGGGGCAAATATTAAGTGCTAACATCACTTCTGATCATTGAACGGTGGAGGCTGGAATGTGTTAATTCTACTCATAATGGTTGTATTGCACTTTATACTGTAACTTAACACTGATCAAATGACACTGTATATTTGGGTGGCGCAGTTTACAACACAAATTGAGATAGGACTTTGTTCATCAAGCCTTTGACATGGTTCTGTATGGTAGATTAATTCATAAAATTAGATCACATGGGACTCAGGGAGAGATTGCCAATTGGAAACAAAATTGCCTTGATGGTAGGAGACAGGTGGTGGGGGAGGGTTGTTTTTCGGACTGGAGCCTGTGACCAGGTGTTCCACAGGGATCAGTACCATGTCCATTTTTGTCTGTCATTTATATAAATGATTTGAATGAGAATTTAGAAGACATGGTTATTAGGTTTGCAGATGACACCAAAATTGGTAGCATAGTGTACAGTGAAGAAGGTTATCTAAGATGACAAAGAGACCTTGATCAATTGGGTCAATGGGCTGAGGAGTGGCAGACAGAGTTTAATTTGGATAATTGCAACGTATTGCATTTTGATAAATCAAACGAGGTCAGAACTTTACAATTAAGAGCAGGGCCTTGGCAGTATTGTAGAACAGAGAGACCCAGGGGTTCAGGTGAATAATTCATTGAAATTTATACAACATGTAAACAGGGTGATTAAGAAGACATTTAGCACACTTGCCTTCATGGCTCAGTCTTTGAATATAGGAGTTGGGATGTTATTTTTTTAAGTTGTGCAGGGTGTTGGTGAGGCCTCTTCTGGAGTATTGTGTACAGTTCTGGTCGCCCTGCTATAGGAAGGATAATACTAAATTGGAGAGGGTTCAGAAAAGATTTATCAACATTTCTGTCTTAGGCATGCTGCAGTGTTCCAGCAAAGGTCAGCGCAAGCTGGAAGAGCAACACCTCAATTTCTGCGTAGGGACCCCCTAACTCAATATCGAGTTCAATAATTTTAGGGCCTGAACTCTCCCATGTCCTATCCCCCTACCCCACACACCAGGCCTTGTTATCACATAGCCTGTCATTACACACTATCTACTGTTAGCCACTAACAGTCTCTATTAACAGCTTTTCACCCTGCTAGGCAGATTGTTATCAACTCCTTTGTCTGTCCAACAGTTTTTCTCTCTCTTTGGGCTCTATCCCCACCTATCATTTACATTTTACCCCCTCTCCCCACTCTATCTTCTGCATATAAACTGACATTTTCCCAGCTACCACCAGTTCTGAGGAAGGGTCATTGGACCCATAACGTTAACTCTGATTTTTCTTCACAGACACTGCCAGACCCGCTGAGCTTTTCCAGCAATTTATGCTTTTGTTTTTGAATTACAGCATCTGCAGTTCTTTTGGTTTTTATTTAAGATTTATCAGGATGTTGCCAGGAATGAAAAGTTTGAGTTATAAAGATAGGCCGGATAGGCTGGGACTTTATCACTCAAGCACAGGAGGTTGAGGGGTAACCTCATAGAGGTTTATAAAATCATGAGGGACGTAGATAAGGTGAATAGCAAAGGTCCTTTCCCTAGGGGTGGGGGGAGTTCAAAACTAGGGGGCATATTTTTAAGGTGAGAGGAGAAAGGTTTAAAAAGGACATGAGGGCAGCTTTTTTACACAGAGGATGGTTCATATGTGGAGTGAACTGCCAGAGGATATGGTGGATGCAGATACAGTTACAACATTTAAAAGACATTTGGATAGGTACATGAATAGGAAAGGTTTGGAGGAATATGGGCCAAACGCAGGCAAGTGGGACTAGTTTGGTTTGGGAACATGGTCGGTTTCAACTAGTTGGACCAAAGGGTCTGTTTCCATGCTGTGTGATTCTATGACTCTATAAAATTTAAATGAAGCATGTTACAGACTCAAATATTATAGCTGTAAGTCGTACTAAGTAAAATATACTTGCAGCGTTTATGTGAAAATTATAATCAGAAGAATTGGGTAAACTTTCAAAATGATGTCGATCAGTGGTGGCGAGGGCAGTCGTGAAATTCACACAGGATTAATTGTATGTATCCACCAGAGACAGCAAGGAACCCTAGATTAAAGATAAAAATATTTGATGAACAAATAGTCCCCATGACTTGTACTGCTCCTGTTTATTTCAAACAGCTGCCTATATGCATCTAGCTATTTCCCATTCCATTGGCATCAATTACATAGGTGCCACTTAAACCTTATTAAGTAGGTGGCTATTTTTGGTTGTTCAAGCAGCTGTTTGAGTGTAGCTACCTGTCATTAAGTTCTTTCAGGCAGTACATGTGAGACAGTGGCATAGCCTTCTAAAACTCGTGCTGCATTTACAATACCTGCTGGAATGGTGAAACTGATTAGTCTGCAGTGTAGAAGTATGAACAACTTAGAAGCTGAGGAATTATCATGCAATCGCCTACAGCAAGATTTGACAGGAAACATGAGAAAAGTGAGGCGACTCCTGGCAAAAGACAAGTTCCAAATTCTGACTTCAGAAATGGTGTGGCAGTCTGAGCTCAGAGTCTAGAGCTGACACTATTAAAAACAAATTAAGTTTTAATTTCTGAATAGCTAAAATTACACTTAAACTGATTTAACCTGATACAAGCATGTTTGCACAGCGTGTCCTGTGTAGGTGGTGGGTCTGTACCAGTTATTGACACCACACTTTGGCAAAGGTGGTTTGACCTAGGCAGTGGTGCTTTGATGGAAACACACTTGTTACTCATGGATGACAAGCAATGCTGGAAAAGAACCTAGGTTCCATTCAGTTGTGCAACCTCCCTTCAGCTGCTGTGTTTCCTGAGGCTTGGAAAACCGAACTCCCAGGATTAAAATGTTAAAGAGAGATTAAACTTGAAGCAAGCAGTGCTTTCCAGGGAGAAGGTCAGTCATACACTCACTCACAGCCCTTCACCCACCCCTATCTGCCTCCACACCAGGTGTGATGACAGCAATGAAATCAGACTGCAACAGAGCTGCAATTTTTCAACCCTTTCCCATGAAAGGAAAAAAATTGAGAATGGTAAAGGAATTGTGGATTTGTGCCAATGTGTTGCATACAGCAGTTCTGTACCTTTTGCACCTGGGATGACTAAATGCATCAAAGTTACACAGGAAGTGAGAGGTTGTGGCTCATAGTCCATTATTTGAAGGGACTGTTCCCCATTTCCGGCTGTACTTTAGTTTCACACTTATGATTTTTGACTACATGTTGCGATGGAGATTGGGCATATTGGAGGATTGCGTCAAGGATCTACCTTAGGTGTGTTCAAGGTACATACGTTCGAACATATGAGTTAGGAGCAGGTGTAGGCCATTCAGCCCTTTGAGCCTGCTCTGTCAATAAATGAGATCATGGCTTATCCGATTGTAACATTAAAACCACATTCCCACATATCCATGAAAATATTTCACTCTCTTCCTATCCATAGGTCTAAATTAGACAAAGCAAGTTCCCAGTTGCTGCCATCCATTTTTGTACAGCTATTTCCATGTCCAAGTGGCCCTCGAGATGGCTCACACAGAATGCACCTGAACTCTCAAGGCCTTTGACATTTAGGCGCCTCAGGAACTGAAGTATAATTGCTGACACTGCAGTTAGGTTCTTATTTGATTTTATATACCTTCATTATGTTTTTGGTATTTATTCTTTTTGTCCCTCTAAAAGTAGGAGGAGTAATTTTGTTATATTGTTGTTATTTAGGTTGATGACACCAAGGCCACTCCACTCTTCCTTACTGGTCCAATTAAAAGAGCAGAATGGTATAACTCACTGAAGCCACATATTGCCTCTCACCCTCACAACAGACCACCGAAAACTGTCTACCTGCCTTCAAATGTGCTCATTGAAGATCTTCTCAACATTTTCACAAAAATGAAATAGATGGAATAATTTGGCCATTTTACATGGGAGTGGATTTGAGGAAAGCAGGAAAACAGGCAACTATCAAACACATCCAAATTTTTCAACTTTAGATTTAGGGTATTTAAATTAGGACTGAATTGTGGTGTAAACAGACTATGGAATTTTGTTTTATACTACACAAAAGGTAAAATAACTTCTATCCATATTCTGCAGACTTCTATTTTCACACCAGTCAAAGGCTCTGTGACTAATGTGAGAATCAACAGCACAATGACAACCCAGGAGGTAATAGCATTACTGCTACAAAAGTTTAAGGTATGTTTTGCAAATAGCTTTTCAGTCTTTGAGCAGCTCTGAGAGTTAACACTTTCACTTCCTCATTCCTGTAAGCCTCAATATCTATATTCCCACTGTCTCCCATTCTCATTCTCCCACTTCTGTTCCTTGCCCAATTCTCTCAAGTTTCCAGTCACACAAATATTTCTCCAATTGTCCCCTCAATTTTCCATCACTTACTGCAATCTACTACATGTCACACTGTCAAACCCCCACCACTATCCTCAAAGAATTAGGTCAAGACCACCTGAGTCTGTTCAGTTGGGAAGCCTTATGCCAATTGTGCACTATTGAGATCTCATACTGTCTCACTCCTGAACCATAACAAAAGAACAGGCTATTGGGAGAGGCTGGGAGATCTCAATAATGAGACTGACAGTATAGCTGATTCACTATCATTATGGAATAGAACCAAAGGAAGAAGGATGAATGGTCTGAATAAGGTACAATTTTAGGGAGAGGCGCAGTGATTGTGGGGAGAGGGTAATCGATGACTGAAGGAGTGTTTGAGGACAGTCACTTGTCATGAAAGGGTCTGATAATGGGGTTGGGGCAGGAATCAAATGCGCAAACACAACAGTCCCTCCCTGACAGGGATGCAGGATACAATTTTTCAATTCATGGTGCAGATAATTGGATATTAGAGGTCAGAGTGGGGAGGTTGACAGCAGAACATTCAGATATGGGGTATGTAGGACAGGTGGATGTCAAAACATAGGTGGTGGATCTGAACATTGGATATTAGAAAGGGAGTCAGTCATCAGGTCGAAGATTGGGGCTCTGTCACAAATGAGTGAAGATAACCAATTAAGGAGTCAGATCATAGAATGTCACAAATGAGTGAAGACAACCAATTAAGGAGTCAGATCATAGAATGTCTGACAAGTATGTTGGAAAGAAACACTCTTGTTACTCATGAACGACAAACTATGCTGGAAAGGAACTGAGGTCGCATTCAGTTGTGCACACTTCCCTTCAGCTTCTCTGTTTTCTTGGATAACTTAGCTCCCAAGGCTGAAATACGAAACGAGATTAGGCTTGAAGCAAGCAGTATCTTCCGGGGAGCAGGTCAGTCACACAACCACAACTGCCTCCACTAACAATGGAAGTTAGCATTTTGATGTGTGTTGGGTTTCTGTTTTTAACCTTCTCCCACACTGTATTTTCTTCCTCCACACTCAGCATGTGGATCTAAAATTATTGCAAGATGTCTCTGTGTCCTATAAAAACACAAGAATTTTTATCTCAAACAAGCTTTAAAATTTATTCTTTAGATTTGAGTAAGTTTAAAAAAAAACTTGTGAAAAAGATGAATATAGCACAAAACTTTAACTGGCAGTGTTACAGATCTAGTTAAAACTATCAGTTCGGAGAATAGCTTTACCTTCAAGTCTTTAAGTTGAGTGCTAAACGAAGCATCAAAAATCAGTGGACACATTTAACGATACTACTGTGAATTGCAGATATTTTGTTTGAAGTCTTCTTTTCGTCATTAGTGCATGTATTGAAACAAATGTTCACACAGCATTTTGAGCAAATGTGGACACCCATTACACAATCGGAATCATTATATAGATTTTTAATAGAAATGTGTGTTTGAAATTTTTTAACAGAAGAAAATTAGCACAGAGTGACAGAAATGTGACAAAGGATATCAGATACCACAGACAAAAAATACATTCAAGTGTAAGATTTACAATTTATTATAACTTCTTTTGTTTTGACATCTTTATTCCGCAACAGATAGAAAATGATCCAAATGATTTTGCATTGTATGTTGTTCACGCAAATGAAGGTAAGGTATCTATCAAACATCCTTTTTGTGTTTGGTTCATTTGACTTTAGGGTCCTGGTACCTGGATAAATAACCATCCCTCTGATTCTGGAAATACTAGGACCAATGTGACTCTACATTGCTAGTTATGGAATTACACCATAGTACGAGTGTTAAATGTGCCTTAATCTCTTCTGTTAAATCATTCAAAAGCTCTATTTTGATTAGTTGGGTTTCATCTCTGTTTACCTTCCTTACAGTCCATTATTTATTGGACATCCGCCTCCAACTAATGCAATAGATGGAGGAGATACTATGGTATTTCTTTGCTGGTTCTGGCCACTACTGACCTGGGCTCAGTTGATATGGTTAGAGAGATGTGTTGCGAGCATTGGAGATATGATGTCAAATGACAGTGCTCGTGGAGGTCTGGTCCATGCACTACACAATGGTCCAGTGGGAGGAAGGTTCAAGGACATGGAAAGCTAAGGCTCAGGAATGATTAGACAAGGGACGTGAGAATGCCGGCAGGGGGTCAAATTTTGAAAAATATTTGTTGGCAATTTCGCTTCAGCTCCTGATCCAAACAGCACTGTGCAGAAGGAGGTGTAACATATGAAGGTTGCTTAATTAACACTATTAGCCTCCTTGATAAATAATAGTGATCCTACTGAATTCTTTGAGCATACATGTAGGGCTCAGGTCCCCTTACCCAATTTTTCAAGCAATGGGCCTGAGGCACGTAAGCAATCCAGGACTGTTCCATAACAGGTGAAAAAAGAAGTCTAATCTGTGGGCTACAAGAGTTAATGTTTGTATTCTTCAAAATAAAAAATCCCTCTCTTCTTGGTGGCAGATCACTGAAAGGCTGCCCAAAAAATATTCTCCGGACCGAAACATGTGAATTTTATTCAGAGGGTCAATTGGTTAACTATTTATGTAACATTTGTTTGTTGCTGTCAAGTGCACAGGGTTTGTAGCAGTGTCCCTATCTCTAGACCAGAAGGTCTGATTTAAGTATCATCTGTCCTGGAGATTTATCATAACGTGTCCAAACAGATCGATTAGAATTTTTTTTTGCTCTGAAGGTACTGAGATGGCAGAACTTGTACCTCAGTGAAATAACGGTGGGTTTGATCTCATTCAATGCGACATACCGAACTGAGGCTTCAGCTCATTCTTGAGTATCTGGATAAGGTATTAAACTAAGGCTTTGGGATCAATTTTAACTGTAGTATCAGGTCTGACTCAGTTAATAGTTCAAATGTTCTAGTTTCAGTTCCACTCCAGGACTTGAGCGCAAAAATCAAGGTTTACTCTCCAGCGCAGTTCTGAGAGACTGCTGCAGTGCCAGAACTTTTGTCATTTTGGTGAGATGTTAAATCAAGAGCACTAAAAAAGAACAGTGGGAGTTATCTTCTGTACCCTGGTCAACGTTTGTCTCAGCAAACATCACAAAAAATAGATGATCTGGTCATTATTACCTTATTGTTCATGGGAGCTGTCTATGCGCAAACTGACCATTGAGTTTGTTACATTACAAAAGTGACTAGACCCAAAAAGAATTTCATTGGCTGTAACACATTTTGAGTTGTCTGATAAGTATGCAATGTGCTATATAAAGGTAATACTTTCCAACAGGAATTGAACAAATGAGCAGTTCAAAGTAGGCAGGCTATGTATTGACTCAGATCTCAAATATTCTCCACATTAACTTGGAGGATTTTGCAGGTGGATGCAATGAGATTTAAAGCAAAAGGAAACCTCAAAAAACTACTGGTGTTCGTAGGACCCTAATGCAGTTTTAACCCAGGTCCTGAATGCGAACACTGTGACAGCAGACCTGATTCTGTTCAGTGGGAACTTTCTCACTTAACAATTAAACAGATTTGCCGACAAGAGAGACAGTTTAGAGAGTGTTGGTTAAAAATGATAAAACAGGAAACGTGTCCTCAGACTTCTGCACATCTGTGCTCTTTGTAATTTTTGCAGTGTGTTAGTTGGCCCGCAAGTGGAGGGACGCATTATTTGCATTTTTAAATCAGTTTCCCATTGTGCAATGTGGAATCTGACTTAAATTTAACAGATGCCAATGCTTAGGAAGCCTGGTAATCGAAGCAAAGCAGTATCTAATGGCTCAATGAGTTAAGTGCTTTTTAGAGCAATCCATGGACCAGAAGAAGCAAGATTATTTCCTTGCCCTTCAACAAAGCTTTCAATTTCCATATTTCCGATTTCAATCTCTCTTGAAACTCCCACTCTCCTTTAGCCTCGAACATTCACTTCCTCCATCTTTCTGATTGAATTACTAGGTTCTGTCCCAGACGTCCTTAATTGCAACCCCCTATCACTAGTTTTCTCACTCGGCAGTCAGTCAGCCTGTTAATTTGGGTCTGCTATGCTGGAAGTGGAACAAAATAAAATGGAGGACCTGCCATTAAATTCTTCAGGGCTTAATTAATTATCACTTATATCATAAATATGCCAATGTCAGAGCATAATCTAACAATTTTATGGCATCTTTGTTGCTTCTCAAACTGTAAATGCCTTTTACAGAAAAGAAAAAGCTGAAGGTCACAGCATTTCCATTGTGGGAAAGATTGCTTCATGGACCATCACGGGAAATCGTGAAAATATTTTTAATGGACAAGAATGCAGAAGAAATCAGCACTGATGTAAGTAAAATTTTAGAAAAAAGCTCCCAAAATCATTATAATGTGTCAATGATTTCAAAGCCTGTGCTCATACTCTTATTATTACTCCTTCCAGGTAGCTCAGTATATCAAGTTTGAAATTCCTGCCTTAAAAACACTTCTTCAGAAACTAAATGAGGAGGAGGAGATAATTATTGGAAAAATCAAGGACCGGTAAGACTTCAGTCTCACTTAACAGTGGTGATTATTCCAAGATAATGATGCAATACTGTTAACACCTTCTCTGAATTATCAAATTAGACTTGGTGAAGAAAAACACCAGCAATTGTAAACATTCCAAAACCATCAAGGATGATTTTTGTTCCATTACAAGACTGTTTTTTCAAAAATATAAATGGCAATAATTAAGGATTGTGGGTGGGGCAGAGTGTAATGATTGTAACAAGATCAGCCAGGTGTATTTGTTCTGTGATTAGGACTGTTAATCTGGTCCAATCAGGGATCCCTGGCTGACAGATAAAAAAAATAGGAGTGTCAGGCTTCCTGTTCACTCTGACAGGTGGTTTGGAGGGAGTTGGATCAGTGTTGAGGACAGTTGCTTTATGCTGGAGGCCCACCTATTCTGATTTTCAGATGGATGGCATTATATATGATGAGGATTCCTACTGAAAATAGGCAGAAACCTTGAGAATATATGCAAATAGGGAGTCAAATGTTATTGTCAGAATCCCAATCAGAAATGTTATTGTTATCTCCCTGACTTGTCCATTAACTAGGGACAATACAAGGTGGGAGGGAGAGAAGGATGCTTTTTCTGCAAAGGCTTGAAAGACATAGAATCCCTACAGTGTGGAAGCAGGCCCTTTGGCCCAACAAGTCCACACTGAACCTCAGAGCATCACATCCAGACCCATGCCCCTCAACAACCCACCTAATCTATACCTCCCTGAACACTACAGGCAATTTAGCATGACCAATCCACCTAACCTGCACATCTTTGGACATGATTTTGTCATCTTAAAATGTATATTAGCAAAGAAGTCAAGTTCAAATTATTTAAAACAGGAACCTGACAACACACCATTTAAAAAAAAAATGGACATCTTTCTAGCAATTCCATTTGAGTTAGAGCTAGAGGAGCAGCATCAACTGGTGGAAGGAGCACAGGAGTACTTTTGGAGGGTGGCTGACCAAGGAGTAGCAAACTTTAAGGAATTCTTACCTTTCTGATAGAATCTATAGTGCGGTGCAACAATGCTGCAGCTTTCAGAATAGTCTACATAGACAGTTTACATTTCTCTTTGGGATCCTTCATCTTTTCCAGAAGTCTGCTTTGTTCCAACAGCCAACATTTCATTTGGAAGCCTGCATTTCTCCAGGGAAACTGTGTTTGTCTAGGAGGCTGCTTTTTCTCTTGAGAGACTGTGTTTGTCTGGCAGACCATCGCACCCTGATAATGATCTCCTACAACCTCTTCTGTCAGGCAGAAGATACGGAAGCTTAAACACATGCACCAGCAGGTTCAGGAACAGCTGCTTCCCTGCCATTATTAGACAGTTGAATGGAGTCTCTAGCCTCAAATGCTGCTCTTGCTAACATTGATCTCACCTAGCGCATGCCCTGTGCAATGTAACCTGTATGCCTCTATGTCTTTTTGATCTGTACATCCTTGCTTACTATAATCTGCCTGTACTGCTTGTAAACAAAGCTTTTCACTGTACTTTGGTATGTGTCAGAAACAATTAACTAATCAATTAAGAGCTGCATTTGTCCAGGGAGGCTGGTCTACATTTTCTGACAAGTTCCTTATTTGCTACTCCTGTTAAGTCATTAATGAGCCTTGCGACCCTGATGAAGTTTTCCTTCAGTGGAAGATTAAACTTCTAATGCCAATTTTATACTGCTTAGATTACTGCTCAATTTCCTGTGGCATTGGAAAGAGATGGTCGTATCTAAGCAGATCTGGACTTTTTGTCCTATACTTACATTGTACTTTTAACATGGATTTATTTAAAGCTTTTCATAGCTGATGTAAAGTCTGCTCAGAAGAGCAACTCTAAGTAAATCAGTGTCAAAGCACTTCACCATGGCAACTGCAACAGTGCTAATACCTTACCATACTGTTCTGCTCCCTTTGACAATGATCACCTCACCTCTCAACAAACTTCACTTCCAATTCCAAATGTGAGCATTATTTGTGGCAAGGGTAAGCTAGGAAGCTATGAGTTATGTCACAGGGTAAGCATTGTGAGGATCAGGGATTGTGAGTATCAAAGTTAGAGGGATGAGCATTGTTGTGGGTGGGAAGGCTGCAGGCTGTCCAGTGTCTGCAATGATGGATACATCCAAAAACTCTGCATATCAAAAGATAGAGCAGTCTGTCTTCAGTTTATGATGAAAAGGAGTGCCTTTCTTTGCAGGAGTTATGGTTCGCCACTTGGACTACCAGTTCTATGGCTCCAGTGTGCAAGGCCAAAGACCTGGATTGCTGCACTCATCCAGGAAGCCAATCTCCTGCATGGATCATGTTACCTTCAACTTTAACTTGCACTTACAAGCAGATAGCAAAGGCAGCCACTTGAAACCAACAGAACTATCTTTAAATATGCAGATTGGGGTTGGATGACACCATTAGGTCCCACCTTTGAGTTCAACCTTGACCTGAGTGAGGAAACCATGTGGGGTTTCTTTAACAAGTAAAAATCAAATGTGAAGAATATCAGGAAGTAGAAGAGGCCATTCAAGATAATGGCCCAGACTTTCAAATGTCCAGTTAATTGTTTCTGAAACGCAGATGGAGTTTTGCTGTGGGGACCCTGTGGATCAGAATTTCTCAGTTACCTTTGTGAGAAAAGGAGTGGAGTGGCAATCTCTGTGATTGCTACTCCTAGGAAACTTGGATAACTCAGGTTTTTGGAAGCTGAGCTTTCAGAATGCTTCCCTGATCCCCAGAAAATCTGGGTTACTTCCAACTGGACATTTTTTCTCTCCATTATCCCTACCTTTCTAAACTGTGAGATCCACTGAAACCCTGGTCCCTACAATTACCTGATGTGAATAAGGGGCTTTACCTTTTGTAGAGCAGGAACTGCTTTGATTTCTTTTATATTCTTACAGGCAAAAGTTAGCTAGGAGAACCGGGGGCATTTTTTAAGGTGAGAGGAGAAAGATTTAAAAAGGACATGAGGGTTAACTTTTTTACACAGACAGTAGTTCGTGCGTGGAACAAACTACCACAGAAAGTAGTGGCTGCAGGTAGTTACAATGTTTAGAAGACATTTGGGTTGGTTCGTGAATAGTAAAGTTGGAGGGAAATGGACCAAGCACAGGCAGGTGGGACTAGTTTAGTTTGGGATTATGGTCAGCGTAGATTGGTTGGACTGAAGGGTCTGTTTCCATGCTGTGTGACTCTATGATTCCATGCTTTGGTCTCATTCCATTATGAAATAGTGGGAGTCTTTCTAAAACCAGCTCAAACTGCCCCAGTCATTAACACTGTTGCCTGAGGGTCTGATCTTCATTCTTGCTAAAATGAGAATTTAGACAGGTATCAACTTGCTTCATCTAGAAAACCAGGGAATGCCTATGTTGATGATTTAATGTAAGAATTCCAACTGTGCTCCATTTCAGGTACAAAGTGGAGAAAAGGTCTTTGATCCAGCTTTTGCGCAAACGGATGATGGTGAGGGCGGAAACTTCAGTTTAAGAAGCAGATCCTTCACCGAGAAATTAGATGTCTGTGTGCAGTGATATGTAACTGGAATCAATCAGAGAATGCATAAGTGCCTCATTTTAATGAGAATGGCATACTTTAAAATGATGGAAAATTTATGGCATGGAAACAGACCACTTGACCAATCACGTTTGCACCAGAACTATTTGTATTTAGCCTGACCTGCAATCATGAAACTATTGGCCCAGACCTTCCTCTGGACAAGCACTCTTTTTTTGTCATCGTGACATCTACAGCAGAAAAAGGGCACGGTGAAGTAAATCACTTATGACTTCAATTGAGTCACTCCATATTTATCAGGAACCTTTGTGCCACTCCACTGTGACCCTTATTGAAAACTAAGGAAGCCATTATGATTGCACTCTCCCACTGAAATCAACATTCATCACAATGTTGCTGCATTTGAGCCACTTTTCATGGATTTCACTCAGTACAACAGATAATGGGAGGTGATAGCTTGGCTCTGGAGTCATATTGACTATAACATATTCATTGAATTAGACTTTGATTTTTAAATGATGCTGCAAATGCCTGAAGTCCAAGCAACAACCTTTTTGTTTGGATACTCTTCCATGAATTGCTTTGAAATGTTTAGCCACATTAAAGACACCATATAAATCCAGGTTGTTGTAACATTGCAGAAATGACTATGCTCCAAAGGTACCTTATTACCTTTCTTAGTATTTTTCTTAGTAAAAGTAAACTTCCAAAAGCTATCAAAGAATCATTTTGTATTAACTTGCTTTATTAATTGACATTTCTTACAGCTTGTATAAATGCACGACTAATCAGTTACTTAAATGAGACCATATAATTGAAACATAGGATACACAATCCAAGCTACAATATTATGTATTTTATATGTTTTTCCTGCCATAAATAAAGTGAACTGCTCATTGAAGACTACAATAAGAAGCATTTATTTAAATGTGAAGGCTGAATCTTGGTGGTCATGCAATTCAACTTCCAGTGAAAACCTGAAGATTCTGTTTTTGCTTCAATAGGGACAAATCAATTCAATTCAGTAGAATTCCTGATTCTTTTCATTAATTAAGTCCATATGAAGAAATGTGGATAAAACTGTTAAAGGTTAGTTTTATGTTAAAAATACAGGTATACAAGTGGTAGATATTGTTTGATTAAGCGCTGAGTCAGCAGGGGTGCTTGTTTGCAATGGTATCTATCTCTGGGCAACAGGGTCTGGGTTCAAGCTCCACTTGCACTGGAGGTGTGTCATAACATGTTTAAACAAGCTGATTTTAAAATCTGATGGGTTTTGTGGCACAGTGGTACTGTCCCTATCTCTAGACCACAAGGTTTGTGTTTCAAGTTCTGGAGGTGTGTCAGAACATGCCTGGTTAGGGTGATTGTAAAAAAAATGTACCAAGAGAGTCAGGTTCTGAAGTTAATTTGATTTCACAGGTTTCTCAAAATAAGTGTAAAGTGCGTCAGGTGAGACACTTGTTTCGTAGTGAGGAGGGGGAAATCTGTAATGCTGCATCCTGTGAATAAACATACCAACAAGGAAAATATCGGTATATTGGATCTATTAACAATGAATTAATAATTCTCTACTGTGAACATTTGGGGTTCCTTTGCCACTGGAGGATTAGATGTAATGTTCTAACTTATGCCACTGGCTGCCAAAATTAGCAATGAAGGAAAATCTAGACTATTTTACTTTGTAACATTTTAATTTTTGTTTTTTTTAAAATTTAATTAAACAGCCAGTTAATATTTTAACAACACCGTATAATAGAAATATGTTTTTGAAAGTGTTAATATAATCCACAAAACATGCTGCTTGTATTAAACAAATCACTTGTTTCAGTGAATCATTACTGTGCAAATGGTTTAATACCAGTTGATAACACTTGTTTTCTATCTCTGGCCATAGACCACTCAGGCCTGCAAGCCTAATCTGCCATTCAATAAGATCATGGCTAATTGGTTACTATTTCAAAATCCACATTCTCATCTACACGCAAGAATCCTCAATTCTGTTGTCTAACAAGAATCTATCAACCTCTGCCTTAAAAACATTTAATGACCCTGCCTCCACTGCCTTCTGAAGCGGAGGTCCGAAGTCACACAACCGCCAGGAAACAAAAAAATCTCATCTTTGTCCTGAAAGGTCTACTCCTAATTTTAAAACAGTACTCCTAGTCTTGTACTGACCCACAATACGAAATATCCTTTCCACATCAACCTTGTCAAAGAGTGTAGTGGATATCCTAGACTCCAGACACCATGCTGTATGACTCTATATAGGAGCAGAAGTAAGCCATTCAGCCCATTGAGTCTGCTCCACTATTCAATGAGATCACATCTGATCTAATAATCCTCAATTCCACTTTCCTGTCTTTTGCCTGTATAAATTAAAGTGTCTATCTTAGCCTTGAACACACTTAATAACCCAGTCTCAAGTAGCCTCTGTGGTAAAGAATTCCAGATTCACAATGCTTAGAGAAGGAACTCCTCCTCATCTCAGCCTTAAATCTGAGATAATGCCCTATGGTCCTAGTGTCTCCCACAAAGGAAACAACCTTTCCGCATCTACCCTATCCAGTCATCGAAGAATCTTCTATGTTTTAATAAAAAGGTTAACCTTGCTGAATGAAGCTTTACTGTTTTAATGATATTAAAATTTCAGAATTAATGAATAGAATCCCTACAGCGTGGAAACAGGCACCTGGCAGAAACCCATGCAAACGCGGGGAGAATGTGCAAGTGCCACACAATCGCCCGAGGGTGGAAACAAACCTGAGTCCCTCCCTAAACATCTTTAAATCAAATTTCATATTTGTGGAATGTCAAATTTCTGCATGATAGTTTAAAAAATCACTTATAAAGCTTGAGATAACAAGGTGTAGAGCTGGATGAACACAGCAGGCCAAAGCAGCATCAGAGTAGCAGGAAAGTCTCGGCCGGAAACGTCAGTTTTCCTATTCTCTGATGCTGCTTTGGCCTGCTGTGTTCATCCAGCTCTACACCTTGTTATCTCAGATTTTCCAGCATCTGCAGTTCTCATTATCTCTGAAACACTTACAAAGTTTGTTCTTGTTTTATCTTCTATCATAATCACGGTGTTTATTGTAGTGTTGAATACTAAACTTTGCTTTGTTGTTTCTGAATACATGATTTGCTGCTTACCTGTTTGCTGATATTACTGCTGCTGCACACTTGGACCTCCTTTGCATACTGTGTTAATTTACAAATAAACAGGGGAAAACAACCACGCCACAGGCATCAGAGATAACAAGGTGTGGAGCTGGCTGAACACAGCAGGCCAAGCAGCATCATAGGGCCACAGGCGTCAGTACATCTTTGTGGGAAGCATTCTTTGCTGCAGGGGGCAAGTGCAATTGGTTTTGCTGCTGACTGCAAAATCTAGGCCAGTGAATGGGCTCTAAAAATTGACATAGAAAGTGGGGAATGACGGAGGAGGACGACAAATTAAATCAAGATCAGTCAGAGAAATAAGAAAGGAAAGAAATAGGTGGAAAGTTGGCAGAAATGAAAAGGGGAGATGCAGCATGAAATTCGCCGCTTTTAAATCACCAAGTAAGGTTCATCACATGGAATGATCCACAAGTTTTTTTTTAAATAATGAAATAAAGAACATCAGGTGCTGGAAATCTGAAACGAAACAGGAACTGCTGGAAAAATTCAGCAAGTCGGGCAGCATCTGTTGGGGAGAGAAAGCAGAGTTAAGAATTCGAGTCCAGTGAGCCTCCTTAAGAACTGTTTCAGGGTTTTTTTTCGCGAAATGCGCAGTAAGCACATGACGCTGCTTAATATCATCCAAACCGTGCGGGATGAGATTGAGTTCAACGTTCAAATTCCACCAGTTCTCGGAAAGAAAGCGAGATTGCTCCTTCCATTTCAATCCGAATAACGCTCCGCTCTCGATCCTGGTCAGGACGGTTGGACGTCGACAGCAGCGGCTGCTGTCTCCAAGGCAACAGCACGCGGCGTCAGGCGCGCACACGCACACGGGTGACGTCACATCACCCTCCTCCGCCCCATACCCCGCCCCCAGACCGAAAGCCAACCTCCTGCTTAGCATCGTCGGTTGGTGCGCCTGCGCATTGGGCTGCATTAGGCTGTGTGTGTTTGGTGCCCCGGATCCTGGTGGCGCCAGGTGTCTCTTGTTTCCAGGGGTAGCGGCCACTCGGGAGGCCGCTCTTGACCGTTTCGATGGACTCACAGCGGGTAAGTGCCTAGGCCTAAGAGGATTAAGGTCGTCCACGAACAAACCGTTTTCGTTCCCGAAACAGAAATTGCTAGGGAAACTCAGGGGATCTGCCAGGAGAAGACAGAGTCAACGTTTCGAGTCCGGTCACCCTTGATCAGAATTGTTCTTTCCGAGCGTTCCTAGATCCCCATCCACCAGCAGGGTCAGAAGCTGGTCATCCCCAAACATGGGCGGCCTAATCCCTCCCTCTTTCTCCCACCCTCCTCTTTCCCCCCCACTGCCGCCCCCCCTCCTCTCCCACTTGCCGCCACCCCTCCTCTCCCACTTGCCGCCCCCCCCACTTGTCC
>JAHRHZ010000024.1:2734298-2745191 GCA_024137785.1 Ginglymostoma cirratum
CCCGTCACCCTCTCCTTCCCCACCTCCGCACTCTTTCTTCTGTCCTCTCCTTCAATTTCTGATTAATTCATTTGGGTTTATTTCTGTTTTGCATCAGTTGTGTGATTTGTTTGGTTTAAATCTCTCTAGGTGTTATTTTCAGCCCTTGTCTTTATTTACACTGAGGATTTTAACAATTGTATGCGTCTTTGACCTGTTTGTGTTCAAGTTTGGAAAGGGAATGGGGTGAGTTTGGTTATTGCCTTCCCAACAGCTTGTTGCAGAGGAATGAAAATGCTGCATCACTCTAGTGTGTAAGCAATTTCCATCCATCCGTTCCTTAGTGGCTTTGGCAGTCATTGGTCCACAGGATATCAGACTTGCAGTGAGATCAATAGTGTAACTAATGTAGGGTGGTGGCTGAGTTGCAATCCATTTGTAGCAGTGTGAGTTTACATTGTATCCTTCAGTACCGTAAGTACTTATTTGTAAATATTTGTATTTTTGGCCTGTAAAGTAACTTGCATGGGAAATGCTGTTGCTATTTCTGAAAGTAGTTAGTTTTACAGATGTTTTCCAATTATTGAATGAGTGATAACGTTTATGTTCTTGCTTAGTTATTGTTCAACAGCAATCACATCTTGAGGCAATATTAGCTCTATTTAAGTAGCGTGTGGCAGTGACCATTTTGATATCATGGAACATCAGGATTGGAAGAAACTGAACTTTATCTCAACGTTTGAACTGTCTTTTTAAAGACCTGTACCAAAGCCTAATCTATATGTAGTCTAAGCCAAAAATGGAATGACTACTGTCTGATTCAACCGACAGTGACGAGCGCATTTACAAGATTAATGGATTGGCAGACTGACAATCTCTACTCAGTGCATTTGATACTGGTAAGAGTGTAATTTGGCAGTGAAGAGCTTTCCTTTTAAGATTTGCAGGATATGATTGGATCCACTGTCAGATTGTTCATCTAGTGAGTTAAATTTGCTTGGCTCTTGACAATTGCTGTGGGTGTCCCTGGCACTTCTGACATTTTTGACAGTCTATCCCATTTTTTACATTGGGCTTGTGAAAATCATCAGGGTCGGGGCTAGTAGCACTGAAAAGATTAAGGTGAGTGAGACTGGCAATGCCAACGTTGGTTTTTTTTTAAGTGAGTGAAACCTGTCCACATCTGTATTCTAGCCGTTAGCGTCTCTTCAATCTTGCTCTCAACTAGCATGCCCATAAGGAAAACCACTTAAAAGGGAAAAGTTAAATCGTGTGAAACTGCATGTAAAGGTGACCAGTGAGTATTCACTGATGAGAGAATGCTAACTTTGTGTATCATACGTAGAAGACGTGACTGTTCAATGCCTTAGCTCTGTTTTTAAACATACTTTGGAAAATTGCACTCCTACTGAGTAATATAAGTGTAAATGTCTGTCTAATATCCCTAGCAATTCACTGAGAATGATGATTGAGACAGAGTCTGTGATTACAAAACTGTGATTAAAACAAATGAATTGTAGTTACATGTGTCAGTGTGTTGAACTTATTTGTTGTAGAATGTTTTTGCACTTGATGCTTTTCTGTTAAGACTTCTCTGTTCTCTCTGTTGCCTGACTTGCCCTATGGAGGTTTACTTGACCTCTCTGTCGTTTTAAATGCCAGGATGCAGTGGATGATTTGGTAAATATTTTAATAATATTCTAGATTTAATAATTCAGTGAAAAGCAAATAATCAACAAGGTCAAATGAGGTGCATGGTTGATCAGGAACTTTACCTTAAACCACTTTTTCATTTTAACCACAGAGGTTGATGCATGTAAGGTGCAACACAAAGGGTTAATATTCAAGATATGGCTCATGATGTTGGAAATAAGCGTCGATAAATGTGTAGTTAATGGACAAGAAGCAAAGAGTAAGGAAAAAATAAGGCATGTTCAAGTTGCTAGGCTGACGCTTGTGGAGTGCCATTAGAATTAATAGTAGCAGCTGTTATTTATGATTTTATACTAATGACTGGGACAAAAACTCAGAAAAAAGACTTGAGTAAGACAGCTAAGTTTGCTGACTGTGAGGCTAGGTGAAAGTATAAACTGAGGTGGCTGGAAAGAGATAAATAGATGAAGTGAGTAAGCATCAAGTATAACGTGAAGTTACTGACTTCATGTAGTCAGAATTCAAATGCAGATTTGAGTTGTGAAATTTGTAAATATTGATGTTCAGGTGGACTTTGTACTTGTTCAAGGAGCAAAGGCAGGATTCAAGTGCAAGTGGCAATTTGGAAGGCACATTTCCCTCTTCACTAAGAAAGGATATAATTGTATTGGCGACGTTTTGTAAAGTTCATTGGTTGTCTTAAGATGGGAGTCTGAGTGAATTGGGCCTGTAATTTCGGAGCCTCGGAGTGAAAGGTCATTTTTTTGAGGTATATAAAATTCTGAGAAGACTTGCTAGGTAGATGCAGCTTGCATTCCCTGACAGACAATATGGTTGAGTAGTTTCATTTCACCATTTAAAATTATGAAACTCTTGTTTTGATCGTTCAGACAAGCCACACATAACCCTCTAGTTGTTAAAATTGTCCATGTTTTAATTGAAAACATTCTGGAAATTAGTGAATGACAAAGTTTTTTACATACATCTGCCTAACACTTGCATAGATTGCACGAAAAGCTTCCAGCCCTACATCAAAAACAATTTTGCTATTGCTTCATAGTGAATTTTGTTTGACTAATGTATTTTTTTTTTCTTGCAGGAAGCTTTGCAAAGAATTATCACAACACTGGCAAACAAAGATGATGAAATACAGAATTTCATCGAGACATTGAACCATACTTTAAAAAATGTTCAGGTAGTATTTTTGTGTATTTTGATTGTTCTCTAAAATTACATACATGTATTTATTCATTCAACCTATTTTCCTCAATTCATATCTACAGTTTAATTGTAGTTTAGAATTCGGTTCCTGCAGTTCAACTGTATGCAAATCTACCCATGTGGAAGATGAACTAGACAAATTGCTGAATACTTCTTGTCAGGATGTTGCCATGTGCCATTTAGCATGGTGATAATGCTGGACAACATGATAGATGGTATTCTTGATGAAGTCAGGACTTCCTGTCCTCAAGGACTGTGAGGTGGTCATTCTTACCATTAGTCATGGAGAAATGCATCTGTAGCTGGCAGATGGGTGAGGATGAGGTCAAGTGTGTCTTTTTTTACTCGTTGTATCTATCACCACCTGCCTTAGACTGAGTCTAGCAGTTATATCCTTTACAACCCAATGAGCTTGGTCATTGGTACTGTTGCTAAGCCACTCATGGTGGTGGACGTTGAAATCCCCCACCAGAGTACATTCTGCACCCCTGCCAGGCCACCATTAGTGCTTACTTGGTATGTTCAGCATTGAAGAGTACTGATTCATCAGCTGAGGAAGGACAGTATGTGACGATCAGGAGGTTTCCTTGCCTGTGTTTAACTTGAAATCGTGAGACTTCATGGGGCCTGGGAATTAGTGTTGAGGATTCCCAGGGCAGCTCCCTCCCTCTGCTGGGCCTGCCCTGCTGGCGGGACAGGATATATCCAGGAGTGATGGTGTCTGGGATATTGCCTGTAAAGTATGGTTCCATGAGAATGACTATGTCAGGATGTTGCTCAACTAGTCTGAGACTGGTCCTCCAAATTTTGGCACTAGTCCCAAGATGTTAGTTAGGAGTACTTTGCAGGGCAGAAAGGGTTGTTTCTGCCATTGTCTTTTTCCGGTGCCTAGGTTGCTGCCAGGTGGTCCATCGGTTTCATTTCTGAGACTTCATAGTGATTCATACAACTGAATGCCCTGCTAGGCCATTTCAGAGGGCAATTGGGAGTCAACCAAATTGCTATGGGTCTGGGCACATGTAGGCCAGACCAGATGAGGATTGCAGATTTTCCTCCCTGAAGGACTTTGTGAGCCAGATGAGCTTTTTTGACAATCGGAAATGGTTTCATGGTGATCAGTAGATTCTTAATTCCAGATATTTTGTTTTCTTTTTGAATTCAAATTCCACCATCTTCTGTGGCAGGATTCAAACTTGGGTCCCCAGAACATTAGCTGGGTTATGGTATCTTGAGCTTCACTAATAGGAGTGGAGACCACAGGAGCAGGGTGATTGTGCTGAACCCTCTGTGGAACATTGGTTAGATCTCAACTAGAGTATTGTGTATAGTTTTGGGTTCCGCACTCCTTAGGAAAGAGTGAATACGTTGGAGAGAGTGCAGAAGACGTGTACAAGAATGGTTCCAGTGACAAAATACTTCCTTTACAAAGGTAAATTGAAGAAGTTGGGACTTCCCCTTTGGAAGGAAAACTAAGGTGAGACTTAATGGAGGCTTTCACAATTATGAGGGCTGGACAGGGCAGATAGGGAGAAACTGTCCTTGCTTTTAAACTGCGAATGAGGAGCTTAGATATAGAAGGCGGTGGCATAGCAGTAATGTCACTTAACTAGTAATTCAGAACCCTAGGCTAATGTTCTGGGACATGAGTTTGAATCCCACCAGGTCAGATGGTGGAATATGTATTTAATTAATATCTGGAGCTAGCCTAATGGCAACAGTATGACTATTGTTGATTGTTGTGAGAACCCATCTGGTTCATCAGTGTACTTGGGGCCAGGAACTCTGCTATCCTTACCTGATTTGACCGACCTGTGACTTCAGGCGTACAGTGATGTGGTTGACACTTAAATGCCCAATGGGCAATAAATGTTGCCCCAGCCAGGATACCCACGTCCCAAGAATGAAGAAAAGTGGTTTGCAAAAAAACCAATAAAAAATGCACATAGACTTTTTTTGTATGTAGCAAATGCTTTGATTCTGGAATACACTGCCTGGAACTATGGTGGAAGCAGGTTCAGTCAAGATATTCAAGAAAGCATTGGATAATGTTTCCATTTAAATAATGTGCGGGGTTACAGGAAAAAGGCAGGAGATTGACACTTAAGTTTTCATGCTCATTTGAGGCGATGGTGTCCCACTTAAAAATTTCTGTAAAACTGTGAACAAACTTCCTTATTCTGCAGAAAGCGTTCGTCTGGTTTATCTGTTAAAATGTTGTGCGCTGCTTCATCTATTTACTAAGGCCAATGCTAAAAGTCTTTGTCCACTTTGTCTTCATAACACGAATGTTCTCTCACATCTGAGTTCATCATGAGTGTATTGATATCCGTTATCAGACAGAAGCTTTGGTGTCTGAAATCTAGTCCTTTGAATTTCTCTGCAATTTTGTCTATCCAATACACTGTCCTCTCCTTGCTATGCATAGTTAGTTGGGTCAATGAAGTGTAGAATGAAAGAATTTATTTCTTTGTTCCATAACATTCGCAACTATGCTACCTTGTAAAAGTCACTTCACTCATGGAAGCCTTGCGGTAGGACGTGGCAGCATTCTTTGATTATTTTTCACAGATATCTTGACTCTTATTAATCCCTTCTAATTGGTGAGGTTATTGACTTGCTCGCCGAGCTGGCTTGTTCTCGTTCAGACGTTTCGTCACCATGGTAGGTGACATCGTCAGTGGAGCGTCCGATGAAGTGGTATTATTCTACTCCGCTTGGAATTTATACTGTTTGGTCTGTTACGGTGAGTAGTATCATTTCCGGTTTTGGTCTGTATGGGTTTGTATGTGGGGTCCAATTATGGGTGGAGAACCATGCCTGTAGGAATTCCTGTGTGTGTGTCTGTGTTTGTCTTGGGCTACTTTGGTTACCTTGTCCCAGTTAAACTGATGGCCTTTATTGTCTAAGTGTACTGATATTAAGGAGAGTTCGTCGTGCCATTTTGCTGCTAGTTGATGTTCATGTATTCTGGCTAGTTTCCTTCTGTCTGTCTAATGTAATGTTTGTGGCAGTCATTGCATGGTACTTTGTAGGTTCTGCATGTTGTGGGAATGTGGTCTTTAATCCTTGTAAGTATTTGTCGTAGAGTGGCTGTGGGCTTGTGGGCCACTGTGATTCATAGTGGCCTTGGGAGTCTTGCTGTTAGTGTGACCAGTGTGTTAGGGCACTGTGTCCCCATGTTGTCTGTTTAGTAGGCATTTGCAGATGAAGTTGCGGGGATTTCCTCATATCCCTGCAAATTCAGGCTTTTTAAGCATTGACAATAACAGGTTGGGTCTGGAGCATGGCAGCGGCTGGGGGCCTATATCAGGACTTCGACATTTGGCTAGAGGTCCAGAATGTTACAGCGGCTGGGGGTCTGGATCGGGACTTTGACAGTCAGTGATCAAACCCAATGCGGGAAGAGCAAGCCCAACACCACCGCCCACCCTGCCCCGTCCCTCCCATGTGGGAAGTACCCCAGTATCTGCAGTGGTGGCGAGGGCAGGCTAAAGTGGAGGAGATCAAGCCCTTGTGGAGAGTGCAAGGTCAGCATGGCTAAGCACTCGAGAAAAACCGTCGAACTTTTAACTTCATTTCTTTATTTTTCTACCTTGTTCATAAGGTTTTGAACCTAGGTACCTATGTAACTAAGATGGTGCTAGGATTGGTGACATTGTACACTTTTCACTGTATTTGGGTATATTTTAAGGTTAAGGGAGAAATATTTAAAAAGGACATGGCAGGGGGGCAACATTTTTACACAGTAGTTAATGTGTAGAATGAACTGCATCAGTTCAGATGGTGGATGCAGGTAAAGTTACAATGTTTAAAAGACATTTGGATGAGTACCTGAATAGGAACGGATTGAAGGGATGTGGGCCAAACACAGGCAGGTGGGACTAGTCTAGTTTGGGACCATGGTTGGCGTGGACTAGTAGGGCCGAAGGGTCTGTTTCCAGGCTGTATGACTGCGTGACTCATATATTTCTGTACTTGAGTACATGTGACAAAATTTAACTCTAATTCTAAAGACAATTTGCATTTCCTGTCTGTTCCTATCATTTGATATCATTAATACTTTATTGACAACTGATGAGAAATGTCATTTAGGGGAACAGCTGTTGTGATTCAGTGGAACTGTCCGTATCTCTGGATCAGAAGGCTCAGGTTCAAGTCCCACCTGCCTAGGAATGTGTTGTAACATGTTTTAATCAGTTGATTGTATGTACCTATGGGACCTTGGTGAGAAGTCATCTGGTGTACTTTGGGGGTTCTTGTGGTGTAGTGATAGTGTCACTGACTTTGAGCCAGTAGACCTGGGTTCAGGTCCCACCTGCTCCAGAGTTGTCATAGGACATCCGACCAGGTTGATTGAAAATATCTATATTGTGCCTCAGGAGTTCATATGTGAACAATAATCATGTTGGGGAGAAGATTTCCTGAGTAAATTGCCGATCAACTAATTTTCATGAAATTAATGCCTTGTCATGTTCCATGTCAAGATTCTTTTTATGCTTTTCTCAGAGCAGGTTGATTCTAGATAAGTATTTCCCTAGAATTGTAAGAATCTGTTTTGAAATGGCTTAGCCCAGCTAGCTGAAATGAATAACAAATATTTTTCCTGACCACAAGGTACTTTATTCCCTAATCTTCACCACTTGATGAATCAGGGAAGCATATCAATAGTTCAGGGACAGAATGTCTAAATACTGCACAACTAAAAGAGTTATCTAATGAATTGATCAAAGGATTAAAACGTATTGTGCTTAGTTTGATTCAGAGTTGTTACGATATAGAGGCTGTTTGCTCCATTGTGTCTGCACTGGTAGTATGAGCATTTTGGCTTAGTGTCAATTTCTTGCTGTTTCCCTGTAACCCTGCATGTAATTTTTATTAAATATTCATCCATTGTCCTCTTGGATGCTTCAATTGAAACTGCTGCCACCACACTTCCACGTCATGCATTCCAGACCCTAATTACTTGTGTGGAAAAACATTTATTGTCCTCTTGCATTTGCTTCTTTTGAAAAACACTTTTAAATCCTTTGGTTTCTAAGTCCTCTTGTGAGTGGGAACAGTTTCTTCTTACCTACACTGTCCGTGCCCCTCATGACCTTTAAAACCTCTATCAGGTATTCTCTTGGCCTTCCACCTAAGGAAAATAGTGCCAACTTCTCCAATCTGTGAAGACTTGTTATTATATTGTACCTTTCAATTGTATTGACTCTGTGACTAGTATCTGGACTACTTCAAAATTTGGCATAATTTGAGTATTCTCTGTCGCAGTAGAATGTTCTGTTTCTTCCATGAAGACTATATGCCCAGAGATTTTCAGGGGCAAACAGTAAACTAATCCGACATTCTGCTTTTGAGCCATACATTAGTTGGAGCTGGTTGCCTGCCCATCAAAAATCTCATGTTAATACTGATCTAACAATCTCCGATTGGAAAACTCAATCTTTGATACAATAATATTAATGTCTATGACATTATGCACTCTTCCATGCATGACCAATTGTTTAATCAAGTCTAAGAAAACTGTACTGTGCCTCAGGAACTTAATAGACCATCTTTTTTGTAGATTTCATTAAGGAACTCTCATGAAAGACCCAAATCTTTACAATTCAGTTAGTGGTAATTTATCTCTAAAAATACTTTTTTGATTTTAATTGTTGTAGGAAGTGATAATGCCGAGGCCAATTCTTGTTTGTTTTCTTTGACAGTTTTGTAACTTGTGTCCACATAGCCACTTCATTCATCTGCTGGTGAATTGGCTCCGTCTCGCGAAACGAGGGTAATCTACTGTCATTATTTAAATTTTTCCTTGTTTCCATTTTCCACAATGGCAGCTAGTCCTTTGGCTGTTGCTATAAATGTTTGAGCAGGCACAGCTTCATACGGTTTACCTCAACAGTTCATAACATAGAAATGTGGCACAACTCCATCAAAATGGAAGTGTAGTCTGACTTGCTGTAAAATTGCTCTCTCGTCTTTAAATTGCTGTTATTACCCATTTCTTCCATAATCTGAAATTTGCATTTGATTTTGGTCTGGAATTTAAGTGCTCTGATGATTTGTTCATCTCGTTTCCCAAATAATCAATCTCCAGTATTGTCTACAATACTGCAGCTGATACCTAAACAGTGGTTAAAAGCCTAGAAGGATTTCTGTTCATATGTTCTTTTTCTCACCACGTCACATTTAAGAATTTGTGTGTGGGCTTCAATTGTGTCTCCATATTTTAAAACTTGTCACTTGAACAACATACAATCTTTCCACCTTCTCCACATCCTCCCAATGTGCTTCACTTAATATTTCTCAGTATTGAAATCTATATGTATTACTTTTTTCACCATTCTGTCATTCTGAAACCCATGAATTACTGTATATCTTTCTTACAAAGACTGGTCAAATATTTTGAACTGAATAATTTTAAGTTATGATATCGCTTTATTCATTACAAATCTTTAAGGCTTTTTGACCAATACATTTATTTATTTACATATCAATCTTTTAAGAGGTGGGGACTTTTTTTAACATCATGATAAACTGAATAAGGCTGGTTAACTTGATCTTGTTCACAGTAAAATCGTTTGCTGAGAGTCTTGCTGTGTAGACTAAAGGTAAGCTTTTTGTTTGGAAAGAAGAATAATTTCTGCTATTACTTTTTGGGACTTGTGCTAATCTTTATTTATTTTGCACATTTATGCACCATAGTTTTTGCCCTTAGTGTAACATGGTATTTGTCATCTGTGCCCAATTCTGTAATAAATTAGATACCTTTTGTATTTGTCCTTCGTATTTTCCTACTGCCAAGAAACAGGATGAATTTATAGTGGTTTCCAATTCCAAGTTCCTTTAGATTTAAAAAAGATAGTGGTTTATATGTCTGAGTTGCAGGTAAGTTGTTGACTTCTTGTTAACAGTTTTAGTTGACAGTTGTGCAGGACTGTAAATTGATATTGAAATATCACGCCATGAATGCCAGCGCTTTTGATTATTTACTAATGTCTGAAAGCAGAGTTTTCAGTTGTAAAAATGTTTTGGATGTCAAGTAAGTGCAGCATCTAGGTGTATTTGGTTGAATTTTTGAGAGGCGGGGAATCTAATCGTATAAGGATCATAAATCTTTTTGGGCCAAATTGATTTTAAAAATCTTATTGTGCTAAATAGCAGGGTTTTGTACCAATGAATTATTTTTGGATTATTTCTAATTGGGATTATTTTCAATTTTGGGATTAAGTAATTAATTTTCTCTGATTTAATGGGAATAGATGTGTACTGTCAGTGTTACTTAAAAAGATTTATGCACAAGTGATTAACTGTGCATTGATTTGTCAGCAGTACAGGGTTTAGTTTTCCCCCACTGTCACTTACCGTTTTAAGAATTTACGAAATGGTCATTGGGCCAGTAATAAAAGTTGCATTCCTAAATAAAACATACAGAAAATTTATTGTTCTGAGGATACATTGCATCATTTATTAATTCTGCAGCATATCAGTTTCTTTAAAGTATTCCAATTATCTTGTCATTAAAATAGCATTTCAAGTTCATACATATTGACAATGCGTTTGTTTGGGGGAAGTTGGCATGAGGTGTGTTTGTTCAGAAACATTTTATTAAAAAAAAAATTGACTGGGGATAAGTTATGAAAATTGAGGCTGATTTGGTTGAATGCCTTCGTGGGAAATAGACTTCTCATGAAGCAATTTGTGTGAATACTTAGTTTCTTTTAAGCATTGAAGTCAATGCTGCTTGTTTTTAAAGATGCTGATCTTAATTAATTGCAGCAACATTTTCTTGGTTCAGTGGTCCTAAATCCATCTAGTTCATTCTTCGGTGCCAAAACAATTATTCTGTCCAAGTGCAAGTTATTTACAATTCCAAATAGTTTATCATTTTTCCAATGCACTAATTGATTGCATCTGAGAAGAAACAATTTTATTTGTAAATTACAACCAAATGTCTAAGTTTTCAAGTTGCATATTTACCATGACAACATGTACACACCCAAGATAACAAGGTGCAGAGCTGGACGAGCGCAGCAGGCCAAGCAG
>JAHRHZ010000024.1:2745591-2813095 GCA_024137785.1 Ginglymostoma cirratum
CTGCTTGGCCTGCTGCGCTCGTCCAGCTCTGCACCTTGTTATCTTGGATTCTCCAGCATCAGCAGTTCCTATTATCTCATGTACACACCCAAGCCCGCTAAAACAACAAATTAGCATTTTTACTTTTAGACCTACGGTTCATAAGTGAATTTGAGGCAAATCGAAAATCAGTTTTTCAATATCTTTTTATTTTGGCTTGTTTTATTGGCTTATACCAAAAATTGATTTGTGACCTCTGTTTTGATTAAGGTCCTAATTAGCGTATAGGGGTAAGATTAAAGAGTTGTGTTTTTTAACTTTTTTCATGCAGGTCAATACCACCAAAGTGATGATTGACTTGGAAGAAGAGTTTGGTGCTCTTCAGGCCTCCTTGGATGAGATGAAAGCTAGCATGGTGAACAAGATCAAACAAGAACAAGCATACAAAAGCCAAGAACTCCAGGTAAAGCAGTTCTTCAAGACAGACTTTTCATTTTTTTTTCTTGATCTGGGAATATCCAGAATAATTTCTCTGTATTTGTGTTTATTTGAAACCAAATTAATAATTCCAAACTGCTAAATTTTTCCAGCAGCTCAAAATTCTAACCTTGATTTCAACTCAAAACGAAGAGAATTCATTCCTGATTTAGATCTTGTGGATGCTTTTCGTTAATTATTTCATTGTTTCCAAAGTAATATCGTTTTGACTTCTGTGTCAACTCAGTGTGTGTTCGAACTGGCTACATTTCATATTCCATGCTTTGTGGCAGTATTGTCTACTTTGAAGATTTCTGGAAAAATCAAACTTACTGAATATGTAAATGGATGCCAAGTCAGTAAAGTCACCATAGTCCAACCAGACCATATGGCTGCTCTGTCTTTAGAGAGACATGACTGCTAATGGTTTAACCTGAGGGTGATCATGCCTCAGGTGAGGAGAGAGGTTTAGAAAGGAAGTCTTTGTGGTAACCTCAACTATAGTGAGAATTGAACCCACAGTGTTGGCCTCACATTGCATCAGAAACCAGCTGTCCAGCTAACTGATCTCCAAATGGATACCACTGTGTTATGGATAGTGATGCTGCGTGTGGCAAGTGCACTTCATTATATCGAACCTCAAATATGCTGCCATTCATGCTGGATTATTGTCCAATTAACGGCTCATAATTCTACCAAATTTTTCCCTGGGGCTAAAATCAAAAGAACTGCGAATGATGGAACTCAGCAACAAACAGAAATTGCTAGAAAATCTCAGGTCCGGCAGCATCTGTGGAGAGAAAGCAGAGTTAATGTTTCGGGTCTAGTAACCAAAACATTAACTTAGCTTTTTCTCCACAAATGCTACCAGACCTGAGTATATTTTTCAGCAATTTTAGTTTTTGTTTCCTTGGAAAATGTTTGGTAATCCTGCACAGGATTTCATTTTCCAGACATTGAAAGAACTAACTGTGAAGGCCAATGATAGGAAGGATGTTTTTAAACTGGAAGGGATGCAAAAACATTTTCAAGAATGTTACTGAGACTGGAGGGTTTCAGTTTTAGGAGAGGCTGGATAGGCTAGGACTGGTTTCCCTGGAGCTTAGGAGGCTGAGGGGTGACCTTGTAGAAGTTTATAAAATCATGAGGGGTATAGATAGGGTGAGTAGACATGATCTTGTTTCCAGGGTAGGGGAATCCAAAACTAGACAGCATAGGTGAAAGGGGAAAAGTTTAAAAGTGACCTGAGGGGTGACTTTTTCACACAGAGGGTAGTGTGAATATGGAATGAGCTGCCAGAGGAAGTGGTTGAGGTGAGTACAACTACAACACTTAAGACATTTGGAAAGGTACATGGATGGGAAAGGTTTAAAGGGATATGGGCCAAATGCAGGCAAATGGGACTGGTTCAGTTGAGGAAACCTGTTTGACATGGGCAAGTTGAACTGAAGGGTTTGTTTCTGTGCTGTATGATTCTAACTATAAGATTTAATGAAGTGTACGAATAAAGAAACCGTATGTCCTTCAAGCCATTTCAGTAGGACCAGTGATTCTTCAGGCTTTAGATTCAGATGCACATACAGTAGGAAAAGAAGTAAATGGCCTGTCAAATGCAAAGGGCAAAGATTCAGCTCGGAAGTTTGCACATGTTGGAAGACGGTACCCCAGCTGGGTTGACATGTGATTTAGTGTCTACATCAAAACAATGTATGTCAGTAGCTGAGTGAGCATGTTTTTGCTAATGTCAGTCAGATGCAAGTGCATTGCACTTTGGAACAATCCATTAAGGTTCACCGATTTTCATTTGTTGCATAAGTGCTTGTCATCAAACACGATGACTTGACGAATTTGCATCATATTACCTTGCAGGCCTGTGACACTGGGCTTGAAACCTGAGATTTCTAATATTAAGCTTTCCAATATTACTCTTACGTTTGCGAAATTGAATTTAAAAAATCATAATTCGTTGTTTTTCTTGATGTCAGTCAACAATCTTCAACCAGCTAGTTTTCATTAAAAATTCAAATCCAAAATCTTATGCATTCAAGGAATGGGACCTAATGGAAGAGCAAATTACTGCAGAGGCTGGAACCTGGACTGAAAACAAAAAGGTGCTGGAAATTACACTGGGTCAGGCAGTATCTGTGGAGAGAGGGCAAGCTAATGCTTTGAATCTAGATGACTCTGAAGTCTAGACAGTCATTTTTTTTTTCTTTTCAAGGAATGGAACTTGTCTGATCTGGACAGGACTCTAACAATCTTTGTGTTGTCAAACCCACAGAGTTCTGCTCAGTAGAAATTCTTAAGAGTTAACCCATGGACTATTTAGGCATCTCAGTCCTATCAATCAGTCAACATTTCAGATTCTATTACGATGCTACTGTATATCCTGGTTTCTTTCCCATTCCATTGTAGCCCCCTGTGCCAATACCCTTCCTGTCCAGCAGAAGTATGGTACAGTGGTGAGCATTTGAATTGAATTGGCCAATGAACCAGGACCTAGCCTTTGCGATGAATAATTCCACAGATCCACTACTCTTGAGAAAAGAAATTTCTTCTCCTTTCTGTCTTAAATGGACAATCATTTACTCTGAGATTATGACCTTTGGTCCCAGACTCCGCCACAGTGGTGAACAACCTCTGTTGGGTCTCCTAAGAAACTTGACAAAAAGTACAAAACAAACTGTAGATGCTGGAAATCTGAAACAAAAACAGAAATTGCTCAAAAATCTCAGCAGGTCTGGCAGCATCTGTGGAGAAAAATCAGATTCTGCTTCCTCTCCGCAGATGGTGCCAGACCTGCTGAGATTTTCCAGAAATTTCTGTTTTTGACCTGAAGAAACTTGTATGTTTCGATAAGGTTGATTCTTATTACAAGCCAGTCTTTCCTACCCAGTATCGAATTAGTTAAATTTCTCTCCTGTCTCTGATGCAAGTATATGTTTGCTTTGTTAAAGGAACTGAATTTGTTCAGTTTTCAGAGTGTGGTTTAACTAGGGTGTTGAATGGCTTTAGTAAGACTTCCTACTTTCCGTGATCCATTCCCACTAAAATAAAGGCCAAAGTTCCATTTGCCTTCTCTTACCTGCTGGGCTTGGGTGGTAGCTTTGAGATTCATGGACAAGGACTCCTAAGTCCCTCTGTTCCGTTGTTTTCTATAGTCTTTCCTCATTTGAATAACATTCAGCAGCTCTAATCTTTCTGCAAAAGTTCAAAACCTTGCATTTTCCCACATTTTTATTCCATTTGCCAAGTTTTCCCCCACTTGATTAACCTGTCTGTATTTCTCTACAGACTCACCACTTGTCGTCTCACCTATTTCTCTATCATCCAAAACTTGGCTTTAGTATGATCGCTTGCCTTGTCCAATCATCAATAAATCTTGTAAATAATTATGCCCCCCCCCACCCCCAATACTGTTTCTTGTGGCACCATGTGTGTTACAGGTTGCCATTCCTGAAAATGTCTTACTTATCCCAACTGTCTTCTATTAGTTAGTAATCCTTTATCCTTGCTAATATGCCACCCTCAACACCATGCGCTCTTACCTTTATTAAGTAGAAAATGAGTAGTTGAACAGAAAAACTTGTGAAATTTTACTTTTGGTGATCAAAGCATTATTTTCATGAAACAGGTTATTTGAGATTAATTATTATACCCTGTGTAATTCTTAAACAAATTGTGCAAATTTTCCTTCTCCACAAAGCCCTGATTTAAATTGATTTATCTTTTTGGAATTGTATCCCAACCAGCACTGACAATATTGGACTTAAGAGTCTTGCCACCAGATTCTGTTAGGGTTTTCCGTCAGATCTTTTTAATTTGTGTTGGCTAAATATCATTCAAAGATTGAACAGCATTCCCTTGGTAAGAAATGGAAGTAAGTGGTCTGCGAGAGATAAAAGGTGCTGCAGATGCTGGACAATCCGAGATAACATCCATCTTTCATGCCTTTATTACCTTTGAGCTTGATTATTCTGTGTAATGAGATCAACCAGATTGACCTCATAGAATATGAATTCCCCAACTGGGGCTGTTAACCTGGTCCAATCAGGGAGCCCTGGCTGATAGATATAAACAGGAGTGTCAGGGGTTCAGCTCACTCTGAGAGCTGGCTCTGAGGGAGCTGGATCAGTGTCAAGGACTCTCCATGTGTAAATAAAGGATGACCTGTTGACAGGATACTGGCCTCTGTGGAGTTTTTTCATATTCCACAGACTCAGGTTTGTTTCCCCCATTCTACACTCCATAAACTTGAGGTCACCTAAAGCTCAGATGTGCCCCAAGTTCTGGAATTTCCTCAATTTACCTCCTCTCCTCTTTAGCTCACTTTCCTCCTTTAAGCACTTACTCAAATCATCTAAGTGTCATAAATAACATGGCGTGTGGCTGGATGAACACAGCAGGCCAAGCAGCATCATAGGAGCAGGAAAACTTGACGTTTCGGGCCTAGACCCTTCATCAGAAATGGGGGAGGGGAAGAGGGTTCTGAAATAAATAGGGAGAGAGGGGGAGGCGGATAGAGGATGGATAGAGGAGAGGAGGCAGACAGGTCGAAGAGGCGGGGATGGAGCCAGTAAAGGTGAGTGTAGGTTGGGGGGTGGGGTGGGGGGAGGGTAGGGAGGAAATAGGTCAGTCCAGGGAGGATGGACAGGTCAAGGGGGCGGGATGATGTTAGTAGATAGGAGATGGGGGTGGGGCTTGAGGTGGGAGGAGGGGATAGGTGAGAGGGAAAACAGGTTAGGGAAGTGGAGATGAGCTGGGCTGGTTTTGGGATGCGGTTGGGGGAGGGGAGATTTTGAAGCTTGTGAAATCCACATTGATGCCATTGGGCTGCAGGGTTCCCAGGCTGAATATGATTTGCTGTTCCTGCAGCCTTCGGGTGGCATCACTGTGGCATTGCAGGAGGCCCAGGATGGACATGTCATCTGAGGAATGGGAGGGGGAGTTGAAATGGTTCGTGACTGGGAGGTGCAGTTGTTTGTTGCGAACTGAGCGCAGGTGTTCTGCAAAGCGGTCCCCAAGCCTCCGCTTGGTTTCCCCGATGTAGAGGAAGCCACAACGGGTACAGCGCTGTCTGCCTCCTCTCCACCTATCCTCTCCTCTATCCATCTTCTATCCGCCTCCCCCTCTCTCCCTATTTATTTCAGAACCCTCTTCCCCTCCCCCATTTCTGATGAAGGGTTTCGGCCCGAAACGTCAAGTTTTCCTGCTGCTATGATGCTGCTTGACCTGCTGTGTTCATCCAGCCCCATGTAAGTGGTCTGCGGTTGAGATCTTGCTGGTGGGATTGAGACCACATTGAATTCTTTGAAAAACTACATTGGTTGTTTCGTTTTTTTTTCTCTTGTGTTTAGTACAGAGCATAATGGAAGTTTTGTGATTTGAAACTTTTTAGCTAACCGTTACCTTTCAAGAGTGAAAACATGACCTGGTAATGCCCTTATTTGGTTGCTGTGGAGGTAAGCATTAAAGGGTAATTTGTTTTTCTGCGCTGAGTGAATAGGTAACCAAAAATATGTCTACTTTTGTGAAACTGAAATGAGGGAAAGTTGGAACTGCTGCACTTTAAATACTTTATTAGTTTGTTTCGTATTCTGTTGAAATTTTGATTCTTACAAATTAATTTGAATGGATCAATGAATAGCATCCCTCAATTTGCAACTTGTTTGTTTTAAAACAATCTTGTGTGAAAATACAATTTGTAATATGTAATTACATTGAACACATGGAAAACTTGTGCTAATTTTTTGATTTCATCAGAACCAGTTGACCATATGCACCAATGCTTTGGAAAGTTCAGAGGAACTACTGGATTATGCAAATCGGACACTAAGCACCAATGACCCTGAAGCTTTTGCTAAGGTATGATTTTTGGCTTTGCATGGAAGTGGTTCTTTTAAGAGAAAAGTTAGTTTTGAAAATCTTTGAAGTGGTATTTTTAAACAAGAATGGAAGATTGCGATTGGCAAAAATAACCAATAAGATACAGCAAAATCACGTAAAAACTTCAGATGATGTCATTATTTTACAAGTACGCTTCCATTAAGGTGCAGCTGATAAATTTGCACCTTGTCCTTTTGAACGGTAACTGCTGTTTAGATCAGTGTTGGACTAACTTACTGCACTGTGGGGAGTGCAGTTGTCCCACTGTTCTAATCTCATGTGAATTTGGAAAATTAGAGACTTAAGGCTGTATTCCTCCATAAACTAAGGGGGATGGAGCTTCACAAGGAAGTACTCCTGCTAATCAATAATTTTAAGCAAAATGCTAGAGCATGTTCCCAAATTCTGAATAATGCAAGGCTCAACTGCGGCATGTGGACATGAATGTAAACTGCAGCTCCTATATCATTGTATATAGAGACATGGGTACCAAAATAATATGCATATATGTATATTTCACATTTATCTTTCAACTAAATTCTGGGATGTTGGCAAACATTTGTTACCAGCTAAAGCTTAGCTGTAATAAATAGAGATAACAGTGCGGAGCTGGAGAAGCACAGCAGGCCAGGCAGCTTCAGAGGAGCAGGAAAGTTGATGTTTCAGGTTAGGACCCTACCTTCTGATTGGGTAATCTCATTAAGCTTCTGTACTTACTTTTCTGTTTTATAGCTTCTGAGAATTGCTTCCAATGGCATATTACAACCTTCTCCAGTTGATGTTTGACTTGTTTCCAATGAAGGCATAAAATACTTGGGCCATCAGTGCCCTGGACTAAAATTTGATAAGTTGCCTTAAAAAAAATCTTATGCTAGCATACCATGGAGCTCCTCTGTTAGCTGTCAGCTCACCTATGAAGTGAGAAGTGACTGGAAGTTGTACTTTGATTGTACACAAAATTTGTGAAAATTGAAACATTGGAATAAAGTGGTTTTGTTAGAATTAGATTTAGAACATTAGGTTTATTAATGTATGAAGAGGAGCTGGCATTACCATTCATTGTTCCTTTCAGGATTGTAGATGATAAATCACATGCAATAGGTGAAATCATTATCTAAAGTCTTTACTAAAGCTCCTTTCCAATCCATCTCACTTGTACTGGAGGTGTGGTTTTCTGGCCTAAAGGTATTAGAGACTTTCGGGGCATGTATGATGTATTTACAATCTCTGTCAGTTTTCTCTTCCATTGAAGCATTCAAGATGTTTGCAACCAAGGAGAAAATGTTAAAAACAGAAGGAACTGCAGATGCTGAAAATCAGGAACAAAAGTAGAAGTTGCTGGAAAAGCTCAGCAGGTCTGGCAGCATCTGTGGAAAGAAAATCAGAGTTAACGTTTCGGGTCCGGTGACCCATCGTCAGAACTGATGGTAGCTGGAAAACGTCGGTTTATATGCAGAAAATAGGAAGGGAGTAAACGATTGTGGTGGCAACCGATGTTTTCCCAGCTACCATCAGTTCTGAGGAAGAGTCACCGGACCTGAAACATTAACTTTGATTTTTTTTTCACGGATGCTGCCGACCGGCTGGGCTTTTCCAGCAAGCTCTGTTTTTGTTGCAAGGTGAAAATGTAACTGGGTGACAGTGGAACACAATTCTAAAGTGTCTGCGTGTTCCTGATGGATTTTGCCTGTGGAAGATTAGACTAAATTTGAAGATTAAAGTACACCTATACTATGTTTAAGTAGTTTCTTTTTTGAGATTTAAAAATCCCAATCACACTTTTACTGATTGTCTATCATATAAGCCTGAACAGGATACCTTTAGGAGTTTATGTAGATATCCTTATAGCTTCTGTGACTAATTTGAAGCTAAGCAAGAGAGATGGAATTAGTTCAGCCTCGATCTCTTCATATTTAAATGGCCACCAACAATATGTGTGAGATACTAGGCTTTAACTCCAAACTAGGAAATATTTAAATTGCCATAGATGTGCATTGCTGTGGAGAAGTTATATTTGCAGGATCTTTATTATTTGTTATGTGGATATCTGTGGTTAGACCTATATTTATTGCCTGCCTCTTATTGTTCTGGAGCAGATTAATGGTAAGCTGCTTATCTGAACCACTGCAGATTTCCTTTGTGGTATAGATGCATCCACAGTGCTGCCAAGAAGGGCATACCAGCATTTTGAGCCAGAAATAGTGAAAGAACTGTGATGTAGTTCTAAGTCAGGATGGTGTGTTTTGGAGTGAAAATGGAATGTGGTTCTTTATATCTGCTTGTCTTGTCCATCAAGGTGGCAGAGGTCATAGGTTTTAAAGATACAGTCAAAGGAGCTCCCTAAATTATTACTATTTTAAAACATCATTTCCATGAACACATATCTCTGGCAATGCTAATACTTATTTATCATCCCAAGCTTCCCTTGAAAGTAGTAGATAACTGCTGCCTTGAGCTGTTGCAGCCCTTGTGAAGATTTGAGCAAAAGGAGTTCCGGGAATTGAACCCATTTGATATCTGTCTAAGTCAGGATTGTGTTGTACTTTAAGGGGAACTTGGAGGTAACAGTATTTCCATTCACCTGCAATTTTGTGCTTTGTGAAGTTGCAGATTTGGGAGTTGGTGTTGAAGATTGCTTGACAAGTTTCCACAGTGCGTATTGCAGCCATACCATACGATTGTTTCTGGTGTTTGGGACTGCACCCATCCAGGAAAGTGAAGGGGATGACACCATGCTTTTAACTTGTGCATCTACATAGGAGGTGCATGCTGTCAGCTGCAATTTTTTTTGTACTGGAGTCATGGTGAAACAACGTTTTTTTTATAGGGGAAAATATATTTTGAATATATTTCCAATGTATGCTAACTGGTATTTGCATTCTTTTTATGTTAAAACTACGCTCTTATAGTCTTGCGTTTAATTTAATGTACCATTTTAGTGCAGTAGTGAGAAAGTGCTGCATTGTTACAGGATTGAATATTTACTCAAAAAAAAACAATTGGAGGGTCCTGTCTGTTCTTCCAGAAGAATGTTACAAGATCTTGTAACAATATTTGAACAATATCTGAAATAAATGAATGTCTGGCTCAGATGATCAGGCTTGAGGATCAGGTGGGTCAAAAAAAACATCAAAACCTGTTGATGTGAATTTCTTTCTCCTCCTTCAATCTTGCAGTTTTTCCAAATGAATCTCCTCCCTCCGCTTCTGCAAGGATTCACTAAAATCTTCTGAATACTTTTTGTTTGGGATTGTGTATTGTTCAGTTTTCGTGTAGGTAAAATGATCAGCTTTTAATCATTAAGCTTCTCCACTTGCCTTCATGTGCACGCACAGTTAAGATCATTAACCCAGTTTTTAATATCATTGCTTGATGGGAATAAATTGAATAAACAATAAGTTTGTGTTCTAACTCTGGCACTACTTTGTAAGAATTGATCTGGAAAGATTGATACGAGATTCCCCACTTTTTTCCAACACTGATTAAGTGTTGCACTTTATACAAGTGTATTTACATGTAGGTGATCTAAAGTGGCCAACCTTAAGAGCATCAGAACTCAATCTGTTCAGAAATGATGAAGACACATGCGTGTATACAAAAGACAAATGGGAGTTTGGCAAGAAAGGATATAGTGAGTAGAGGGAAGAACTGGGAAGGCAGTTCAGTCATCTTGTCCTACACGGTTTCCTCAGATATCTCATCTCTTGTGCTGATTAGAATATAGCTTCTTGGTTTTCCTTCTCTGGATGCTGCCTCTTGTTTGTAAGAGGCACAGGGTGACTGGTTAACACTTATAAAGGTCTCTGATTTATTAATCAAAAGTCATTGGTTACGGCAACTGCTGGAGGAAAACGGTAAACTGGTTTTCTTCAGGCTTTCAGCGGTATTTACTGCAGCAAACAGCTCCTGATTTTGGAGAGATCTGATGACTTCTTGCCCATCATGTTTGATTCCCAGGAAGCCTGGCCTCCAATCATATAATTATTGGCAAGCAGAAGGCCATAGTCATTGCTAGTTCACAGATCAAGCAGCTATTTGTTGCTGGCTGAATCTCCATTTGTACACAGCCAGAACTTACAATGATTGTCAGGTTACTTTGTTTCCACAAACTGCAGAAATTCCTCCACAATCCATGTTTTTTAAAATTGTTCTTTCCCCATTTCAGTCCACAATCAAAAGTACAAAAGAAACCTGTCTTTATAATGTACAACACAAAAGAGCACGGACAAGTGAAGCCAGTTTTGACCTTCATTTACATAGGTTCTTCTGCAGTTGTTACCCAAAAAGTATTTGCTTCTAAAGTGTACTGCTAAAGAATATAGTGTTTACAATATTTGTTTCTTCTATGGGTTTCCAGTTCTTTTGCCTGGCGAATGATGCTTCCTACTGTGCGATATGGACAGCCTGTTTTCACTGATGTTCTTGACCAGTGCCAGGAGCAGTTGAATAAAAGCTTTCTCTGCCCCTCAAGTCTTTTCGTACAGCACGGCTACTGACATCAGGAATCCTTGTAGTTTATTGGATTGTACTACATCCCCAGTTGTGCAATCCGAGGGCCTGTCATTGAATATGACAGTTAATTTTAGCACCAAAACAACTAAAGCAATGGAACTTCAAATATTTCTTCAGTGAGAGTAACAGAAATTAACCTTTGATAACTTTGATCGTTTCTGCATTTTAAAATCTTCTGCCTTGATGTTCCAGAAAATGCTGAGCATCATGTTATTTGCTGTTTGAGACATTCACAAAGCATGCTGGAGATGCGTAGGTGTATCCTTGCTCTGTCCTTGGGTGCGGGATTCAGAATCAATTCTAACATTTGTCAGTAGTAGTAAGTACATGTTGAGGGTAACTTTGATGCACATTAGTGTATGCAATCATTTTGTTGTGTTAAAAATGCTTTTGGGAGTTAAAAGAATTGGATTATGCAACTCCAGATACAACTGTATAATTGGTGCGCAAACAAAGTTGGTAAGTGATTGAGCCCAAAACCAAAGGACCTACCGTTTAATTTCTTGGCTTTAAGTGCCCATTGTGGGCTAATAGAATATTGTAAAATTATGTTTGATTTGTTTGCATTTTGCACTAAAATTTTTAATTATCTAGTTATTCAAATTAAATGACATTTAATTGAGAGGACTGAGTTGTGCTCCATTATCCGCTAGGAATGCATCTCTACTAATGGCACATCATTGTTTTAATTATTACCCCCAATTCACCTTTCCCAAAGGTTGCTGTGCTGTTTGAGTAACTAGATAGAGTGTGTTATGCTTGAGCGTGATTGTCAAATATTTTGGCTACTGCAGCACTAACCTACTAACTGCTGCAGCGGACATGTGATTCTGTAATCTCTTTACAGCTTGGAAATAAAAGTAGATCACTGTACTCTTGACATTTTTTCTTTAAAATGCAATGTCTTGGTTTTCTTGAAAAATTTTATAGATTTCTCTTGTACTTTCACTTCTTTCGCCTTCAGCATGATGTTTCAGTCAACTTGCATGAGCGGGACTAACATCCTCTTTTCCTCTTCCTCTTTCACTCCAAGGCTGCCAAGCAGATCAAGGATAGGTAAAAAAAATTTATTTATCTTCTCTGGAAATTGTTAAATGTTGTACATCTATAATATCAATGAGAACTTCTTATTTAACCTCAGGATTAAGACAATATAAGGGAAGGAGAATAGAGTTCTTTTTTTTTCCTCATAGTACAGAAACGAAGCTCCTCTTCACCAGGCCAGGGTAAGAAAAATGACATACTTTTTTTTAATTTCCCAATTAACGTACCTGTATGAATGATACTGGATTTCTGCTCAGGAAGTCTGCCCCCTAGTTGCAAACAACTCAGCTGGGAAATTGCTCCACATGTAGTCAGTAACTTGGGTCTGTGCCTCAGTATTGGGCTGCAGTGTGTTATATTTTAAATTTTTGTAGGGGTAAGCTGCTGGGTAAGAACGTTCTTGAGGGTCATTGTATCTTGAGGTTTAGTGTCAGTAACCCCCATGTATTTTCTCACTCTTCATTGACCTATTTATTTCATTGATTTGGGTTAACATTAAATGCTCGTTGGTGCCGATCTCGAACATCATCCATAGTATTCAGGATCAAAAGCTGGTTCAGCCTGGGGCTTGGTTCCACTCAAGAAGTTTGTCTTATGTTTGCTCCAGCTAACAGACAACCTGTCAATGCTCTGATACTTGGTCAAGATTGCGGCAAAGTTGAAATATATATTGAATGATGTAGCGAAGAATAATTTGCTACAAAATCAAGAGTAAGAGACTGAGATTTGAGGTTGCCAAAAGCTTTAGTTTTTAAAACCTATTCAAAACACTTGATATAGCACTATTCTGAGCTGCAAGCCACGTTTTCCAAATAATTAACCCATGCATTTTCCTTAAAACTGACTGCCTTCAATTGATGGTTTTTATACACGTACCTTTATGAATGTATTTAAATGGACATGTCATTAATTGTATCTAAGTTCTTCCTACTTTGTGTTTAACTTGCATCAGCACCTATGAGTACGTCAGGGATCAGTGCTGGGTTCACTTTTTTTGTTTGTCATTTACATAAATGATTTGGATGAGAAATTAGGAGGCACGGTTAGTAAGTTTGTGGATGACACCAAAATTGGTGGTATAGCCAACAATAAAGCAGGCTATCTGAGATCACAAAGGGATCTTGATCATTTGGGCCGATGAGCTGAGGAGTGGAGATGGAGTTTAATTTGAATCAGTGCAAAGTACAAACGAGGGCAGACTTACTACCCAGGGCCCTACCGTTAACTGTGTTGAATAGAAACCTAGGGGTTCAGGTACATAGTTCTTTGAAAGTTGCATCACCGGAAGACAGGTTTGTTAAGGTGTTTAGCATGCTTGCCTCATTGCTCAGATCATTGAGTAACGGAGTTGGGACATCATGTTAAGGTGGTACAGGACACTGGTGAGGTCACTTTTGGAGTACTATGTGCAATTCTAGTCACCCTGGTACAGGAAGGATATTATTAAGTTGGAGGGGGTTCAGAAAAGAGTTAGTAGGATGTTGCATGGGACTGGAGGGTGTGAGTTATAATGAGCGACCGGGACTTTCTTCCTTGCTGCCTTGGAGCTTGAGGAACAAGGTTTATAAGGGTAGACTGGGACTTTTTTCATTGGAATGTGGGAGGTTGAGGGATGACATTATAGTGGTTTATAAAATCATGGGGGCATTGATAAGATGAATAGCAAAGGTCTTTTCTCCAGGGTGGGGGAATTCAAAACCAGCGGGCATATTTTTAAGGTGAGGAGAAAGATTTAAAAGGGACCTGAAGGGCAACTTTTTCACACAGCATGGTTCGCATGCGCAGTGAACTACCAGAGGAAATGGTAAATGTTACAACATTTAAGACATTTGTACGTGTACATGAAAAGGAAAGGTTTAAAGGAATACGGGCCAAATGCAGGCAAGTGGGACTAATTTGGTTTGGGAAACTTGGTTGGCATGGACTAGTTGGACTGAAGGGTCTGTTTCCATGCTGTATAACTCTGACTCTTTGATCCTGGAACTATCCCTGGCTGTTCTGTTGCATTTTAGATAGGTCATTGGAGTTTGTTTTCTCAGTCTATAGTCAATTGCAACAATGTATGATAGGAGTGCGCGGTTTCATTAGTTGGGGCGTGAGGTTAAGACAGCTGTGTCTGGGATAATTCACATACATTCGGTTGAAAATGAAGTATAGTCGATTTAAAAAGAAAAGGTTTGCAGATTTCATTACGTGGCTTTTTTTTTCTGAAAAGAATACTTTAACTTGTCAGGTTTCATCTTGCTTTTGTAGGGTAACAATGGCTCCTGCATTTCGGTTATCTTTGAAACCAAAGATCAGTGACAACATGACACATTTAATGGTTGATTTCTTCCATGAAAAACAGATGCTTAGATCACTAAAATTTTTGCCAGGTAAGAATTTGATTTGTTGGTCTAGCCCCCATGTTTATGCTGATAATGTCTGTGTAGTGCTTTTGCTGTATTCATGGAAAGCTGTTTGCAGTTATGTTCTTGTGATTTGCCTCCTTGTTTTCATAAATGAAACCATAGCCCAATAGCTGACCTTGAGACCTTTTGTCATTACCTCAATTGTTCCATTGCAAGTCCTGGCAATGGACGACAATTTGGATTGATGTATAGCTCTTCCTTTCTTGTTTCTTGCCCTTCCTCCGGAGAAAAGTATCCAATCCCTATACAATGTAAATGGCAAATAACCTGAGAGAAAGTTGTCCTTGGTGAATAAAACATCTTTTGCTCTTTACAGTTTCCCCTACAGATGTGTAGTTGAAATTGAAGACAAAAGTTTGGGATCTAACCTATACCTAGTTATTCTTTTGTTTCAAGCAAAGCTATCATGCTGAAATTTTAATTAGGCAGAAATCCTTCTTGAACCTGTTTTGACATGGTAGTTCCACAGATATTCAGTGACAATTTCTAAGTGTAAATACTTTTTAAAAATATATGCTGCTTTGTGTACTTATTTGAAATAGGTTAAGAAGGACTATTGATGTTATTAAATGGATATTTTCAAACTCTCTGAACATTGCTTTATATAGCACTCTGTTTTGGAGCACTGTCAAGTAACATGACTTAATCCAACTTCAGATTTCAGTGCAGGAATAGTTGGCTTTAGCTGTTTGCACACCGCACTGCCCAAGTGGGAGCAATCCCTAAGCTGTTTCTAAAGATTTGTGCCCATTGTGAAATGTCTATTTTATCAGTTCAGCCATTCAGTTTAGGGAAAAGTTTTCTGTAAATTTTACAATTAATTTTCTTTGGGTTTGTCTTGATGCAGTTTGACTCATGAATTGTACTCATGAAAAGTTTATTCTCTTTGTTGACTGAAATTTCAGAAGTATGATAAGGTGGGGCAAATTGCTTAGCTTGTGCAAAATACAATTTGTTTTTCTCCTGTATGCTAATATAAATGTTCCACTCTACTTACTTATATCTGTTTCTTCACGAGATGCACACTTTAAATATATTTAAAGTATATGGACCTAATATTGAGGAATAATCCATCGATTTTTCCAAGGATTGGTTGGTCTGCTTTCAAATGCAGTGGGGCTCATGTAGGACACTTGCTGCAGACTTGATTACACCACCTGATTGTCTAGACAATATAATGATGCATTTGTCAGACATCTGTTGTCCTTTCTGTAATGTAACATCTTCCAGATTAGATACATTCTCTGGGTGATCTTAATTCCCCTGAGCCTAGTAAAACAAGTTTTAAAAAAAAACTGCCAACAGACCTGAACCATTATTTAGAGTACACTTCGAGTATGTTAATTATTTTCTATCCTAACCAAGCCCTGCTCAGTGTTTGTTGGTCACACTGAATTCAATAAAAACCTGGAATTAAGAGCCTAAGGATGACCATGAATCCATTGTCGATTGTCAGAAAAACACATCTGGTTCACTAGTGTCCTTTAGGGAGAGAAGCTGCCACACTCACCTGGTCTGGTCTACACGTGTCTTCAGACCCACAGGAATGTGGTTGACTGTTAACTGCTCCCTGGACAATAAATGCTGGCCTGTAGCCAGTGATGCCCTCATCCCATGAATGAATTTTAGAAAGTTTCTCCTTGATGCTTTGTGCATTACTACTTCCTTGTTTTTCAAGATCCTCCTTTGACCAACACTTTGCTTCAGCATTTGCTTGTGGGAAAGTGTGTGTAGTTTAGTTGAAACATTTGATTTTCTGAATCCTAGCAGGATGATATCAGTTTGACTGTCTTGGAACTAGGCCAAGCAAAAACTTGCTTTTGAAACCTGTAGTTATGCAGAGTGAAGGGAGAAGGATCTTGCAGGAGGCAATACCTGTGATATGGAGTGGGCAATCAGAAACTTTCAGAAAGGTCACATGTTTTGAGAAGACCCACCTTCTGGACCTAGTGCAATGTGCTAACATTGACATCAAAGTCACCTGTGCATTCAACCTCCTAGCCTTCATAACCTCCAGAGTTTTGCTGAACATTTATTCAGGGTCTGTTAACAGTCTACAAATGCCTTAGACTACCAGCCTGTTTGCCACTGATGACAACTGGTCAGCTTCACCTGTGATATTGGCCAGCACAACAAGCAATTTGGTTTACTTCTGTGGCTGTTGCCTTGTTGCTACAAGGTGTTACTATCAAGGCCACAAGAATTAAGAGCAGGTGTCTACTATTTGGCCCTCCAGCCTGCTCTGCATTCAATAATATTGTGGATCTGGTCATAGTCTCACCTCCACTTTCCTGTCAGATGCCACCTCTATCATCTTGATTCCTTAATCAAAAATCTGTCTCACAGCCTTGCACAAATTCAGTGAGCTAGCCCGTAGTGTTGTCTTGGAGGAAAGAATTCTACAGACTGATAACTCCCTGTGAGGAGTGAGGGGAAAACTCCTCATTTCCATCTCAAACAGGAAGCCCTTAATTTTTAAATTCTGATCTCTAGTTCTCGACTTTTCAGCAAAGGAAAGCATCTTCTGAACATCCACAATATCAAGTTATTTTATTCTTGTATATTTCAATAAAATTCAACTGAATATACATGGCAATTCAGTCATTCCCAAGATCACTCGAGTGTTCATGAGCATCAATGTGTGTGCCCACAAAATTGAGTGTTTGAAGCACCTGGTAAACTATAATGCTGTTGTCCCCTGTCATTCCAGGTTCCCTAAAGGACCCAAAAACAAATTTAAGGATGGCTGTAAAGAGACTAAAACATGTTTACATCTAACTTGGTTTGAGTAAAATGCTTTGTTAACTTTCTTAACAGTTCAGCTGTCATTACCAGTTGTCCAAAAGCCAAAGCTTTGTTTTCACTGCCAGTCAGATCATTTTACTTGGGTGGGTCCTCAGTGAGGCAGTCCAAGATTGGAGAGCATTCTTCAGCTTCATCTTCACTTCACAAGAAGAGAATTGGAACTGATTAGATAACAGGATGATCAGTGCCCATCATGATTATTTTCACTCAGTCTTGGTTCAGGATACTGTAAACTAATTGGTGTTGAACAGACATGGCTCAACACTATTTTTCAGTGGATAACTCTCTTATCAGGTTAACATGTTTCTCAATGCAGAAGCAAAATACTGTGGAAGCTGGGAATTTGAGATAAGTGAAATACTCAAGTGTGAGGACATCTGTGGTGAGGGAGTTAACACCCAGGGCCTTTTAATCAGAAATGCTGCTAAGTGGTTTTGTGCCTGGACTCCCAATTTCTGGATCCTGTGGCTGAAGTTGCACTGGTAACCAATGCCACTGCCTCTGCATTTTGAGTGTTGTGAAATTAGTGGAAACCATCTCTGGTATTTTCTGTCATTCTTCCTCTGTGTTTTGAACTCTATCAAAAGACGATAGAGTTGATTTTATACCATGAGTATATTGGCACATGTTCAGCTGATTGACATCCTCACCAGTCACGAAGTATTTTGGGGAAAGGTATGAGATTATATACTCCTTTCTTCCCATCTTTACTGGCTATAAATCTTGGGTCATTGCCTCTGTAGCACTTGACTGTAGTTCATTAGGCATATCTCAATCTTTAGATGGGAAGTATGTTTAACTGAGTAGGATTGTAACACAACTAATCCTGTTTCATTGTGTAGTAATGATGTTTCAGCCCACCCAATGTCGGTGCCCCACAGCGTTTATAATAACTTCTTTCTTTCTTAGCCCACAGGTCAGGCAGCAAACCTGGGATTTAACTTTGTGGTACAGTTATATACTACTTGTGTTAACTGAGTCTTGAGCTAATTTAGATGTTAATTTCCTGAAATCCATTAGCCATTGTAATGAAAATATTTCCCAGCTTCCATCTAAAACATTTAAATCTTAAATGATTAAATACATAAACATTTTCCACAGTCCCACGAGCTCCTGAGATTGACCTGGCGGATTGTTTGGTTGCTGATAATTGTGTAACTGTAGTTTGGAGGATGCCAGAGGCAGATGATAAAATTGATCACTACATACTAGAGTACAGAAAAACCAACTATGAAGGACCTCCTAGAGTTAAAGAAGAACGGAACTGGGATATCATTGATAATATCAAGGACACTGAATACACCTTAACAGGTCAGTTCTGCATTTAAAAGTTAAACCTAATGAATGTGCAAAAAGCAGATGAGGTTCAATTTCTTTTCTTATTGAACATCTGTAGATGCACTGTCCATCAGAAGTTTGCAGTTTTGTTATTGATCCACAGTCTGCCCATCCTGAGTCATGATAATTAATAGCAACAGGTCAATGGTCATAAATTCACATCAAGAAACTTTTGGATGTCTGTTTTCAGGGAGTGTTCTGGCTTAATGGCTTTGAACCTGCAAAAAGATACTAGTGTTAAATTCTTGCTTTGTGTGCCTCCGTCCAAAAAAGTGAAGCTGAATGCAAATAGCTTAATTGCAATATTGCCTTGGGGAGTGTGATTCCTCTCTGTATCCTTGGATGTAGTATAGTTTCTAAAGTTACCTTCAGTGAAGTGGGGGAAAAAGCGACAGCATTAGCTTTAGTACTGTGGTGTGAAAGGCAGTCTGATGATACCCTGAAGGGCTATCATCATCTGTAAACTGCTGATACCTTATTTATCCCCCAAGTCTTCCATCTTGGAAGGTTTTTACAAGAAATAGCTTATTTTTCAGTTTCTTTGCGAGACCCAAAAGTGCTTAGCATCCAGTGATGTGCTTTTGAATTGAAGAGCTTGTTGCACTGGAAAAAATGGCAGCAAGTATGTACATGGCAAGGCCCAAAAACATCTATATGATCAGTCTTTTTTCGTGATTTTGCTTCAAAAATAAATGTTAACATTGAATGAACTCTCCTGTTTGATGCCTGTATCCTTTGTTTCCACCTTAACTTGTTAACTGTGTAGTGCAACACAAAAGGAGCTAAGTGTCAACCGAAATTTTATGCTGAAGCTTCTAGAATCAACTTTGGGCCAACTTTAATTGTGAAATATTTGACTTTGTTCTAATGCTGAACAGTAAATGGTTTTAAGTAAAAATTTGAAATACATTTAGGAATCCTCTTGTTGACATGGGTGTAAAAATACTTGGGCAACTAGCCATTGTTGTGGGGAAAAGAATTGCCTGAAACAGTATAATGTAGAAACTTTTTAACTAATCAGTTTACCGTCTGTGCTACAGAGGTGCAATATAGAAACAACCAGTTTGGTGGACTTCATGCACCTGTTCCAACAGTGATCTATCATTGGTTGAACAAATCACTGAGAGCTACAAGAGCAGGCAATATATTTTGGGTGGAGGGTTTCGCTGATGTTGGGAAGAACTTTAATGTCCATCACCAAAGTAGTTCAGTAACATCTGAATGATGCACCTGTCCGATTCAGTCTGGGACTTGACTAGCCATAAATCAGTAAAATCATAAGATCACTCTCCAAAGCCTGAGAGCCATGAACACAAATCAGGTGTGTGATGGAATGCAGTCCTGTTTTATTTCCATCTTTGAGATTTGAGCATAATTTGTTGCCCATCCCTGAAGTGCCTTTGAACTGAGTGACTTCTAGACAACATCCAAGGATAACGTGAGTCACTAGACTGCTGCAAATTCTCCTCCAGGTTATGCACCATCCTGATTTGGAACTCTTTATTGCTGTTCCTTCTCTATTTGGGGAAAATTGTGAACTCCCTCCTAAAAGCATTAAGTGTACCTGTCCCAGGTGGCTTAAAACAGTTCAAGAAGGCAGCTCATCATCACCTTTTGAGCAAACTGAGATAGGTACCAATGCTGGCTTCTCCCATTCAATGAAATAATTTTTTTTAAGCTTTCAGGCACGTGTAGAAATCCAGCTATAGACTAAAGCTTCATTCAAACTAAGATTTCCATCTGAGGCCGAGGCTAAATTACCTAATACCTATTCAGTTGTCAGTTGAGAATAGTTAAATTGATGCAAACCTAGGCATTGTTTATATTCCTTGCTTGTTACATTATCAAAGGAAATGGTTGCTTAAGTCTTTTGGGATCCATAGTGGTGAAATCTGAACCTGGGTCTGTGAAGAGTGCTGTGACATATGTATCTCCTGAAGGGAAATTTTCCAGTCTTGGGATACTACTCAAATGTGTGTTATACTGAGATTGGTGGGGGAGACTTGGGCGAGATATATCTGTTTTATGTGGATACTGTATCCTGATATGCTTGTATAAGTCTGATCAGTCAGTGTAGCTAAATAGAGCACCAGAATTGTTCACTGCCCACTGACTCTCTGGGAACATCACAATCACAATCTAACACACTGCTGTGTCTCCACATGCTGGGGGTGGGGGGGAGCCTTGGTCTGCAGTGAATGCAAAAGAATGGTCTTGTGGTGGGAATACAGAAGGAAATGTTTGTGCTTTGAATATTGAACTAATGAACATGGCGCTTGGTTCATTTATGAATTTTCCTTTTGTAATTCAGGGCTGAAATTTGAATCGAAATACATGAATTTTCGGGTCAGAGCATGTAATAAGGCTGTGGCAGGAGATTATTCAGAGCCAATTACCTTGGAAACAAGAGGTGACTACTACTATGCCGTGCTTTGCATTTATTCCCAATCAGTAATTTTAGCGTAGGCTTTAAATGGACACAGTGCACAGTCTGGAATTCTGGACTTTTTTTGTATTTCCATTGTTCTGGATGTAAGGCCCAGACAAGATTAACTTGGTATATTGGGGTCAAATATGACACCACCTAAAATTTGAGCCTGGCCATTCAACATTGGAGTCAAAAACCTGAAGCTGAGGTGTAACATTATAAAGGTTTATAAAATCATGAGGCATATGGATATGGTGAATATACAAGATCTTTGTCCTGGAATGGGGGTGTGCAAAACTAGACAGCATATGTTTAAGGTGAGAGGGGAAAGAATTAAAAAGGACCTGAGGGGTAACTTTTTCACGCAGAGGGTGATGCGTGTATGGAATAAGCTACCAGAGGAAGTGGTGGATGTGGGTGCAATTACAACATTCAAAAGGCTTTTGGTTGAATGAATGAATAAGAACGGTTTAGAGGGATATAAGCCAAATGGTAGCAGGTCAGGTTGGAATGTCTGGTCGGCGCTGCCGAATGGGATCAAAGGGTCTGTTTCTGTGCTGTATGACTCAATAACTTATCTCTCAGCATGTCCAGCATCTACAGTTCTTCTGGTTTATTATAATTTCTACAAGTTTTTCCTGACTGGTCTATAATTGCTAGACTAATCTTTACAACATTTTTTTGAACAAGAACATGAATGCTTGCAATTCTCCAGTTCCCTAATACCAGCCCTGAATCCAGGGAAGATTGAAAAATTATTTCCAGTGCCTCTGCAGTTTCCACTCGCATCCTGCGGTATCCTTGAGTGCATCTTATCCAGTCCCAGTGTCTAATCAACTTTAACTGTCCAATGTATGTTATATATGCCTTATAAATTTTAGTGACTAACAGTTCCTCCTCCGTCAACATATTCTGGGTGACATTGTTTTGTAGGTAAAGACCGATGCGCAGTATTCAGTTAACGTCTCAGCCATGCCTCTTGTCTAAGTGTAAATCCTTTTAAGTCCCTAACTCAGTCATCTTCACTTTACCATCCTTTGACACGTGTGCTTGAAGAAAACTTTGACCTTTTCTTTGTTAGCTGCCAGCCTTTTTTCTCTTTGTTTCTCATATTTATTTTCTCATCTCTGTTCTGAAGTTAGTCAGAGTCATGGAGTCATACAGCACGGAAACAGACCCTTTGGTCAAACCAGTCCATGTCGAACATAATCCCAAACCAGACTAGTCCCACCTACCTGCTCCTGGCTCATATCCCTCCAAATATTTATTTTTCATGTACTTATCCAAGTATCTTTTAAATATTGTAATTGTGCCCATATCCGCCACTTCCTCAGAAGGTTCGTTACTTGCATGAACCACCCTCCGTTTAAAAAAAAAATGCCCCTCATGTCTGTCTTAAATCTGTGTCCTCTCACCTTAAAAATGTGCCCTGTAGTCTTGAAATCCGCCATCCTAGGGAAAAGACACCTGTCATTAACCTATCTATACCCCTCACGACCTTTTAAACCTCTATAAAGTCACCTTAAACCCTACGCTCCAACCTATCCAGCCTTTCTTTATGACCCAAACATTCCATACCTGGATAGGTTTTTTTTTAAGCTTCTCGAACAAAAAACACTTCAGCTGTTCACTGAATTCAGTTTGGTTCTCAACTGTATTTAGTGCCTGATGCCTGTCATGAGCATACTTTTTTTCCCACTTAATTTTTATCTCCCTTGCTTTCCAAGGAGTTCTGGATTTGATTGCCCTACTTTCCTTAATGTGTCCAAGCCACGTCTCTTTGAAAGTGGCCCATTGTTCAGTTATTGTTTTTCCTGCCAGCCTTGGGTTCCAGTCCATCCAGCCAGCTCTGTTCTAGCTCCATTGAAGTGTGTTCTATATTGACTAATGTCATATTTTACCATAATCTTGAATGTCATCGTAAACATATAATACAATAAAAGACACAATAATTGCTGTCCTCTAAATAAAATCCCTCCTAAGCTGCATGTTTGCGCCTCCATTAAGAAGCTCCATGCAATCTGATCAGCATGCTAATGCATTAGCTTCTGTTTCCAGAACTTGCCGCTATGCACAGACCTTGGTGGTCTGTGCAGCAGAAAATAAAATTAGAGAGAAACATATCCCCACGGTTGCTTGATCTACTTGTACAAGTACAGTCCAGCAGCACTCCTCCTTCAACTGGCCTACGCTGCTGTAAGAAATTCTCTTTAACACAATCGAGGAACACTTGTTCCTAACTGCTCTGTACATTGTCTGTATATCAACTGAAATAGTGGTATTTAAAGTCCTTCAGTATGGTTACTCTGATGTTTATTTGTCTATGTAATTTCCTTGCAGAATCTTTCCTTCATACCCTTTCCACTAGCTGGAGGTCTAATTATTACTGTCAGCAAAGTATTGCACACTGCTAATTCCTTAGCTCTAGCCCACTCATTTCTTGATCCCTCTGAAACATCCCCCTTCTCCAGTAATAGAATGTTCTCCTTCACCAAAAGCTCCACCCTACTCCTTTTTGTTTGCCTTTCATATCTTTACTGAATACCAAAAATATTTAACATCCGGATCTGTCCGTCCTTCAGCAGATCTCTTCACCACAGTATCATTGTCCCACAAAGCAACCTCTGCCTGTGTCTCCCCAATCTTGTTAAACGTACTCAATGCATTCATATACATGCAGTGTAACCCTGATTTAGACTTCATTAATTTCTACCTTACGCCAACTTCATCTGTTAACTCACTGTTCTTTAGTTTAGCATTGTCTGCCTGTCCTCACATTTGGTGCATTCTAGTATCACTTCCTTATATTCGCCAGGTTTCCACAACACTGCTGAGTTAAGTTAAATCCTTTTCAATAGCACTATCAAAACTGCCCACAGGAAACTTAGTCCCACCTCTGCTCAGAATCAACCCATCCAGCATGTACAGACAACAGCCTCCAAGCCAGACCCAGTATCCAAGGATTCTAAAACCCTTACCTGTCTTATTTCTGTACTGACTTGCACATGGCACTGGGAATAATACAGAGATTACTACCTTTTGAAGGCCTTGCTTGCTAATTTTTTCTTAACCAATTTCCTAAATTCTGATTGCAGGACTTCCCACACCTATGTCAGTATCAGTGTGGCCATGATGTATGACTCTTTGTGCTCACCCAGAGCCTGGTACTGTTCCGTGGCATTTCTGACCCAAGCACATCCCTGAGTCAGGTTGGCAGCTGCAGAAATGTATTTCTGTTCCCCGAACTAAAGAATCCCGAATCAGTACTACCTTTCTCTCTTCTTCCTCCCATCCTTTACAGCTGGACCACCCATGGTGCCATGAGCTTGGTTTTCTCTGCACTCACAAGGATCCATTGACCTTGTGAATATCAAGAACAGAAAATTGGTTCATTAGCAGGACCTCTGGACTTTCCTGCAACACCTGCATGTTTCTCATGAGCTGTGGGGAAGTCACTCACTCCCTATCTGCCTGCTTGCACCTATCCCACGGTGTGAATGCCTCACCTGTGATATTTATTTTTCCATCATCCACTCAAATCATGTTTTCTGAGGCTATAAAGCAAAAGGCCTCCAATTTGTAGTTTTGATTACGTTGTCTAGTTATGTTTGGGTATTAGCCTGTTTAACCTTTACATTTGACCTCTGTCAGTGGAACATTGTTAATCCAGATTTGTCATAGTGGTACATTGTATAATTTAAAGTTTATATATTATACAAATTATGTCAGTATATGAAAAATATGAAGTCTTTTAAGTTGCTAGTTAACTTATTTTCTGATAGCTTAAAATATTAATAAAACTTAGATTTGTGCCATTTTGTCCACAGGTTTCAATTTTAGCTTTGATGGCACAACTTCACACCAGAACTTAAAAGTTGATGATTTCTCTGTTGAGTGGGACTCATCAGGTGGAAAAGGACAGGAGAGTAAAATAAAAGGAAAAGAAAACAAGGGCAGGTAATTATTTTGCTGTATGTTCTTTGTTTCAGAGCAAGAAAGTTTGTACCCAATAAATCATTATTCCAGGACTGTAATATGTGAATCTACACTACTGCATGGAGAAGTTAGTGTAAGAATAAATACTTTTGGAAATATTTCTACAATGAGATTGAAATGGATTAATCCTGTGGGTTTGTTGTACTAAAATATGACTATTTGGAACAACTTACTTAACACTGGGCACAGTATAGTGAACGTTTCTGGTAGATGTGTTCTGAATGTTTGATCTAAAACAGGAAGCATTTGTTTTCCATCTTGTTTGCCTAGGCTTGCAGAATCCCCCTCCTCCATTGTGGTTATGGGCAATCATTGGCAATTTCTCTGGGCTTTTCCACTTAATAATTGTAACTTTGCAGCAAATCTGTGGGAAAATCTATATTAAGTTTGTTTTTGAGGCAAATCCTATTACAAAACAGAAACTAAAATAAAAAATTGATCTCGAGGAGGAAGTAGAAGAATTTTCACTTGAATTTTCCGAGTATCTACATAATGTATGCTGCTAATCTACTTATCTTCCTCTCTTAGTGGCCAGATTTCCTTGAGGAAGAACAAAATGAGGTGAAATACAATAGTTGCTTATTTTGAGTTTAACTGGTAGCAGCAGCACACTGATAACCATACTTTCATTTCTTCTAATGGAAGTAGTATGGAACTAATCTGCTAGCTTTCTCAATTCTTTCAGTTTCCTTGTGGATTTGGAATGTACGCTCGTTGCAGTTGCATAAATCTATCTTTCGTATTAACTCTGAACACGGGATGTCAATCTTAATTTTCCAAGCTAATCTGATTGTTTAGGTTCAATATTTAGCCACATTATGACAGAGCAATGCTCCTTTCTTGACTGTTTTTTTAAAACCAATAAACGTGTGAAAGTAACTAGAATTTGATCTTATGTACTTCAGAATTTGCGTAAGGTTATCAGGAATTATAAGACCCAATATGATAGTGAGTTTTATTAAAAGGATAAATCTACTTCAGTAGGAATGAATCCTGCAATATCCAGTAATTTTTCTTTTGGATCAAATTCTGTATTACTATGGAAATGAGCTGGTTGATGAAATTTGAGCTGGTTGAACAACACACAGCATTTTCTGTTTGCATTACGAGCGAAACTACCGTTTTGCAGATTCAGCATTGTGTTTCTACATGTTGTAACGGCGGTTTTAAGGACAAGAGCCCATTTAGTTAAATATGTATTTTCTTTCAATTCCAAAGACTTTAAGTGCCTTAGGAATAAATTTGTTTGGGGTAGAAATTATATTGCTATCTTCAAATGGTTAAGACACAGTATACTTTTAAAATATTTTGGTGTTTTTGGGTTAGAGCGTACTGTTGGAATTGTCTTTAATGGTCCTGTATTTAGGAAAAAGTGTTTTGCTTCCCCTCCCCCTTGTGTTAGGGTTGTTCACGAGTAATGAAAACAATTCAGGAAGGATTTACATGTATGAAATGTTTCGGGCAGAGGCTTCTTAAGGATAGTTGTGGTTATCAGGCCTTCTGCTACGGTAAATAAGTTCTCTAAATAATTGCGTTAAATTTTTATTTCATGTTTGAAAGCATGCCACAAATAAAACTTGCTTGCGCTTATCCTGTAAGTGACTAATTACAGGAGCACTGGTCTGTTTCCCACAGTGAAATGAACCTAACCTTTGCAAACTGTTTCCTCTTAATGCTCGTTTTACAGCTTCAAATATGTATGTTGTTTGAAAACAACTAACTGATGGATTTCTTCAGAAGTCTTCACTTCACTTCTAATCATGTAGTGTTTCATTTGTGATGATTAATAATGAGTACCATTAGTCACGTAATTTTTTTTGATTTCTCTTGTCAGTTCCTCGCCAGATTTTAATAAGGGACACTTTTTTAATAGGGAGTATTAGGCAAAAGTGAAGTCCTGAGTCAAGTATCATTGAAAAACATTGACATTAAGCATGCAATGGCTGACAAACTGGGACTTATGAGCACTGATGTTCCATTGAGCAATGTTTATTTGTGGTGATCTGTGTATGATGAGTGCAGAATGTCTGTTAGCTGTTCAGGTTAAATGCTTGTATGTTTGGGGTGAAGTGAACACTTTCTAGATGGCTCTTGATCAATCAAATCAAAATGCTAATCTCTCTTTAATCTTCCTTTCTTGCGGAATCCTCCTTAACTTTTTGGTGAGTATTTTTTGTGTTTCGAAAGTTATATGTTTGTTCTTTCTTTTACTGGTGCATGCATCCACTTTTCTTCACTGTACACCATCTGTTATTTATTTGAAATATCAAACGTTGGAACTAATAATTCAGACTCTTGCCATAACCCTTCAGCATTACTTAAAAATTTATTTATAGAAACAGAATATGTGTAGGCTGAGGGAGGATTATGTGAAGTGTGATCATGTACTTTGGCCTACTGCAGTTATTGTCACAGTCAAGAGTCTTACAGCATGATAGAGACCCTTTGGTCCAACCAGTCTGTGCCGAACATAATCCCATATCCTTCCAAACATTTCCTTCTCGTGTACCTATCCAAATGTCTTTTAAACATTGTAATTGTACCCACTACCACCACTTCCTCAGGAAGTTCATTTCACATGCGAGCCACCATCTTTGTTTTAAAAAAATGTCTCTTTTAAATCTCTCTCCTCTCACCTTAAAAATGTGCCCCTAGCCTTGAGATCCCCCATCCTAGGGAAAAGAATACTACCATTAATTCTCTGTATACTTCTCATTATTTTATAAACTTCTATCAGGCTGCCCCTTCAGTGAAAAAAGTCCCAGCCTATCCAGCCTTCCTTTATAACGCAAGCCTTCCGTACCCAGCAACATGCTGGTAAATCTCTGCTGAATCCTCTTCAGCTTAATAATATCCTTCCTGAAACTGGCAACTATGTAGTAATCTGAATCAAGCACTCCGAAACTACTTGTAGTAAAATTGTATACGGTACACATGATTTTCCTGGCAGCTACTGCATTTCATTAATATTGCTGTGATCTCTTCTGCCTATGAAACATTTAAATGAGCAGATTTAAAAGTTAACAGCTTGAATGGTAAATGGTAGCATTTGATTATTAGATGATTCCACAAGTCTCAAAATTGAACTGTAAGTGTCTCCTGGCTTGTCACTTTAGTTATGTAACGTTTTGTTACTGTTACTTTAACTGAAATTACTGAATTTAAACTAACCTTCCTTTCCCTTCCTTATTCTTTAGAAGTGGTACACCATCTCCAAAAAGAACATCCGTCTCCGGCCGACCAGCATCGGCAAGAAGTAACAGAGATCGTTTTACTGGTGAATCTTATACAGTTTTAGGTAACACTATTTTTATGTATAAGAATGGCTGTTGCAACTTTCCATTCTGAACATTTCATGTGTATTTTTAACTTTGGCATAATATTGCCTAATAATAAATAAATATTATCACAAGTTATTAAGCCATGCAATAGATGCAAGAACATTCATCAAGCTTAGAAGATGGAAGCTAAGAGGGCCATATAAACAACTTTTACAAAGAGTTTGGTGAACATGTACATTAAATAGTCTAAGAATGCAAAGAAGGCACGCAGAATTTTAAAGAATCGGAAAAGTATTTTGAGGCTGTGTGTGTTTGAGAAATATTTCATTTTTAAGTGACCAACTTTGCAATATAGCGTTTCTAGTTCTGTACTTGTCTACAGAGTTTTCTGCTCCAAATGTTGTACATTCCAAACGATCAAAAGTGGTATCAGAGTTTTGCAAACATGGTACTGTATATACTGCCAATATTGTGCTTTTAAGAGCCAAAAAATTCAACATATTTCCATTTGATTCTGAAGAAATAATGTTGATTTCAGAAACGCTTGTGCAAAAATGTTATTTTGATTCAAAGATAAGTATTTAGCTTTGGGAATGGGGACATTGAAGCTTTTTGCAAAGAATTCACATTGCTGTTTTGAAGTCCTAAATGTAACTCTATCGAGATTGAAGTGATCATTGAACTTGTCGAATTATTTTGCTTTGTGAAGTTGATTTTGTTGAGAACGAATCTGCAAAAGTTTCATTTATTTTGTTTTAAGCTGAGAGTAGCAAATCGAGTCTGCTATTCTGAAGGTAACTTGTTTTTTGCTGGAGAACAACAAGCCTTTTTTACTTTTGAGGTATCTACATTTGGGGGTGTTGAAAATTGGAAACTGGTCTGAAACCAAAGTCGAGTAGATAAAAACCTCCAGCTCCAACTCAGTGTTAGTAAACCTGAGGTTGTTCTTTTTTGGTTCCTTTATTCCAGGCTAAAATGGTGCAACTTCACAACTATCGGTCTTTTATGATGAAGATATGAACAATTATTATGTACTTTCAAAAGGCATGGGTGAATGGATGAGGTGTTTTCTTGGTTTTTCTGTTCATCAGTTGCAAGACTTGATATTTCACTGAGTGAAAGATATTACAAATGAAAAGTATGTTTCTTTTTAAAAATCTTTTGCATTGTCTTCACAGGAGATGCACTGATTGAAAATGGACAGCATTATTGGGAAGTGAAATCTCAAAAGGACTGTAAATCCTATAGTGTGGGCGTATCCTACAGAAATCTAGGAAAATTTGATCAGCTGGGGAAGACTGTCACATCATGGTGTGTTCACATTAACAACTGGCTACAGACATCCTTTGCTGCTAAACACAACAATAAAGCCAAATTCATGGATGCACAGGTTCCAGACAAAATAGGTGTATACTGTGACTATGATGGAGGTAATTTTCTTTTTAAAAGACATTACAAAAGTATTATTCATATCCTTTAACAAAGCAAGTTTATCATTTTTCCTATTATAACAACTACTTTGCTATCTGTCAGGTGATTATTTTAGTAGCTTTAACTGAATGATTTGGTAAACTTCAAGTGTAGGTCCTCATTCTCTTCTGTTAATATCTCTGACATGCATGACTTCTTGCATATGGCTACAGTTTTCATTTCTGGCATCATTTGGCATTCTCTATTGAAGCAGCTGCTGTCTCCTTATCGGCAATCACCCCACTATCCTGTCATACATTCTTTCTAATCTTCCCACTAACTGTAGCTGCTGATGGTTAACCACCTCCTTCACATTCCACAAACCCCTCTTACCTCTGACCCGATGGATTCTCCTAGTATGAACTGTGTCTCTGAATGATGTACTCAGAATTTCTGTTCATGTGTAAACAAAATGTTTGCTAATGTTGAGTATATTGTTGATGATTTATATTGACCTCATGGTCTTGATTGGGACTTAGCTGATGGATAATGACTCTTTTACTCCCTCAATGAAGCCTTCCTATCTGGCTTTCCTTTCCGTCATTTGTCTGCCCAGATGGGCAAATGACATTGTGGCCCACATTACTAAATCATACTATGGTCAATCTTTCTATTCCCCTGCTATCTTCTACTCTAAATATTTCATCTAGTTCCACCACACTCATCTGTCTATATAAATTCACTACTGTCCATCTAAGTACCCTGCCCGCTTCCTCACTTATGCATCTTCACTTCTTTCTTTCATCAGCCTCTGCAGTAGTGATTTTCCATTCTTCAAGATTTCCACCTCCATCTCAACTCGTCATATCCTGTCTGAATGTTTTGTTATTCTTCCCTCCACATAATGAGGCCATGTTGATTACTTCCTTGGATAAAGTTACTGACAGTAGCTGGAAGAACACATCAAGCCAGGCAGCATCTGGAGGAATGGAGCAGTCAACATTTCGACTATTAAAGGGTAATACCCGTAACGTTGACTGCTCCTTTCCTCCCGATGCTGCCTGGCTTGGTGCGTTCTTCCAGCCGCCTCCTTGTCTGCCTGGATTCCAGCATCATCAGTTTTTTGTCTCTAACCTACTTAAAATAGCTACCCGTTGTACTTTGGCCACAACATTCCTGCAGCTCCTGCTCTACCCATTGATTTTTACCACATATTTGACCCCATTAAAACAATTGTCTTTCTCATCTAAGTTCTGTTAGGCATGGCTCAGTAACACTGTTGCCTCTGTATCACATGGTTTGGATTTAAATCCCATTCCAGAACTAATTGACACTCTGTTGTGCTGCTGCCTTGGAGGTGCTGTCCTTTAGATGACTAATTAGAACCAAGTTTCCATCTGCTCCCTCAAGTGGATGTAAAAATCCCACAACACTATTTTGAACAGAGGTCTTATTGTTGTCATAATCATAAGTATTCCCCCGTTCATTGTCAGTAAAATGGATTAGCAATGCGATAAACAGGTTTTGTGAGAGTTGCTTTGAGCAAATTGACTGTTTACTTTTTTACATCACAGCAGTGAACATGAGTCAATAGCATCACTTGGCTGTAGAGCACTTTGAAACGTCTGGTTGTTGTTTAAAATGCTGTAGAAATGCAAGTCTACTTTCTTACCTGTCACTGTTTCAAGATCGTGTTGGACTGCCACGACAAATCCCAGCTTCTTATTTCAATATAAACCGTTTTTAAAAATCTTTCTCCCTTTTCTCCTTCAGCAAAAAAATACTAGGAACACTGGTATCTTTGTCACCAAGACTTAGACCGTCAAATCAACTAGCTCTGCCCTTTCTCTCCGGTGTCTGAATTCACCAAGACAGACCTCTGTTAATGTTCTCTCCACATCAATCCTACCTTAGCCTTGAATCGTACCTCTTTGAGTTATTCTCTTTGAGACCCATCCTCTGCTCGTTCTAGGTGGTTGAGCTGGCTAGATTGGGGGTTTGGTCATTCTCTTACTGAGTGAATGGTTTATTTGTATGGGAAAGTGGAAATCTCTTAACTACAAAGCTAGCTCCGCTGCAATATTTCATGGATGCGTAATCTACCTTTTTAATCCCTAAATGGCACACATTGCTGGCACCAGACATGTCCTGTACACCCCTCATTTATCCAAATTAAGCTCCATCTGCCAGTCTTTGGCATGTTGGCCCAATTAATCAAGATCTGTTTGTAATCTTAGCCTTCACTGCCGACTATGTAACCAATTTTGGTGTCATCCGCAGACTTAATAACCATGCTTCCTAAATTCTCTTCCAGATTGTTTATATAAATGACAAATGGACCTAGCACCAGTGCCAGCAGGATACCACTGGTCACAGGCTTCCAGTCCTAAAAACAATTCCTCACCACCAGCCTCTGTCTCCTATGTCGAGCCAATTTTGTACTCAATTGGCAAGCTCACCCCAAGTCCTGAGTGATCTCACTTTACTAAACTGTCTACCATGCAGAAACTTGTCAAAGGCTTTACTTAAAGTCCATGTAGACAATATCTACCATTCTGCCCTCTATCTTCTTGGTCTATTTCTCAATCAAGTTTGAGAGACATGATCTCCTACGCAGTAAGCCATGCTGACTATCCCTAATCAGTCCTTGTCTCTCCAAATGAATGTAGATCCTCTCTCTTCGAATCCCCTGCAACAACTTCCCCACCACTAAGTATGAATGGGATGAGGGCCCACAGGAATATAAGGCTACGGACTGTACACAAATCACAAAAAGGGGTCATTGAAAGCTAAAGGTCATAAAGATTAGTCATGTTTTCTCCATCAGACTTGCATGAGAAATTTCTCTGCTCACGTGTAAGAATGAAACTTCTAGTTGAGGTAAACAGTGTAGGAGCATCTGAAGGGCAGCTTGAGAAGCATGAGTAAAAGGAATAGAAAAATATGCTAATAGAATTAGATAATGAGGGAAGGCTCATTTGGAGCTTAAGTATCTGTATTTGTGTTGAAAAGTTTGTTCCTCTGCTTGTAGACTCTTTGAAACCCTCTTTAAAATTTACTGTAACCAAGTTTTTGACTCCCAAAATGTCAGATTTTGATTGCTTCACTAATGTGTTTTATCACGTGAAGGATGCTATCAATTGAGTTAAATAAAGACTTGTATTCTGTAGCCTCTTTTCCAACTATGGAGGATCTCAACACTTTAGAAACAGCACAGGACCATGAACATTACAGAGGTCATTCATCCTATCGTGCCTGCAATGGTTCGTTAAGTGAGCATCATTATCTAGTGGGCATTGTTTCCTTGCAATTGACACAAAGCTGGGTGAGAATGTGAGCAGCGATGCTTCAGTGTGATTTAGACAAATTGAATGAGTGGGCACATGCATAACAGTTGAAGTATAATGTGGATAAATGTGAGGTTTAGTAAGCTTGCCTTTATTGCTCAGTGCATTGAGTAAAGGAGCTGGGAGGTGATGTTGTGGCTGTACAGGCTGTTGGTTAGTCCACTTTTGGAATGCTGCATGCAATTCTGGTCTCCCTGCTAAAGGAATGATGGTGTGAAACTTGAAAGGGTTCAGAAAAACTTTACAAGGGTGTTGTCCAGGGTTGGAAGGTTTGAGCTGTAGGGAGATGCTGAATAGGCTGGGGCTATTTTCATGGAGCGTCGGAGGCTGAAGGGTGACCTTATAGAAGTTTTTAAGATCACAAGGGGTGTAGATGGGGTCAGTAGGTAAAGCCTTTACCCCAGGGTAGGGGAGTCCAAAACTAGAGGGCGTATGTTTAAGGTGAGAGGGGAAAGATTTTAAAAAGGGCTTAAAGGGCACCTTTTTCATGGAGAAGGTGGTGCGTGTGTGAAATGAGCTGTCGGAGGAAGTGATAGAGGATGGTATAGTTTCAACATTTAAAAGGCATCTGGAAAGGTATGTGAGGGGTTTTGAGGGATATGGGTCGAATGCTGGCAAATGGGACGAGATTTATTTCAGATATCTGGTCGGCATGGACGACAGGGTCTCTTTCCATGCTGTTCAGCTCTGACTGTATGACTCTGAGGTTATCCACTTTGGTAGCAAAAACAGGAAGCAGATTATTATCTAACCAGTGATAGAGTGGGAAAGGGAGATGTGGTGAGACCTGGGTGTCATTCAACACCAGTTACTAAAAGTAAGCCTGCAGGTGCAGCCGGTGAAGAAGGCAAATGGTATATTGGCATTCATAAAATATTAGTATCTCTTTAATTCCCCTGTTGATTTGATCTCCTACATCTTTTCCACTCGGTGGTGGTATAGACTACACCACCTAACAATGCAATTATAGTCTCTTTGTTCCTTAGTTGTAGCTGAATTGATTCAGTGCTTGAACCCTCTGAAACATTCTCTCTATCCAGTACTGCAGTGTTGTCTTTAACTAATACTACTGTAATTCCTTAACCGATACTGTTGCCTCTCCTTCCTTTTCTATCTTGCCTGACACATTATACTTAGGAATATATAATGCCCCAGTCTTGCCCTTCCCTAAACCAGGTCTATGTTATTGCTGCAGCATCAAAATCCCACGTGGAAATCTGCACTTGTAAGTCCCACATCTTATCATACGTATATATGTGTAGTAACCCTGATTTAGACTTGATTCCTTTTCTCCCTCATTCTACTTTCACCTTCTAATTTGCCACTGTCCCCGCTAGTGTCGGCTGCATCTCTAATTATTTTGTGAGCCTTGGTCTCTTCCACTACTATTCTCCCTTGGTTCCCACGCTTCCACCAAGTTACTTTAAAGCCTTCCCATTAGCACTAGCAAAGCATCTTGCAAGGAACTCAGTCTCAGCTCTGTTCAGATACAGTCTGTCTGGCTTGTACATGTGCCATCTTTTCTAGAGCCAGTCCTAGTATCTAAAGCCTGTCTCCTGCACCATCTTTCCAGTTGTGTAATTTTGAATTATTGTTGTAACAGAAAAAGTAACAACTAATTTGCATATGATAGGTTAATCTGCTCTTGATGTTTTTTGCGGTGAATATTGACCACGGTACCAGTGATATGTCTCATGTCATCTTGGAAACAATATGGTGGGATATATTTTGTGCCTATTTGAGAGGGCAGATGGGACCATGCTTTGATGTCTCATTCGAAAGATGCCACCTCTAATAATGCAGCACTCCTTGGATGTCAGTGTCAAATATTGTGTTCGAGTTCTGAAGTGGGGTTTAACTCATAGTTCAAGGTGAGGTGAGAATATAACCAGATATCATCAACTAAAATGTAAGATTTTAAGTGGCTTAAGTGTTTTGTGCTTGTTTGAATGTCTGATGGGTCTTGAGTCAGGTATGAAGTCTATTTCAGAAAAATAAATTTTAAATGTTAGTGTGTAATTTCACATTTTGCTTTTGTTTATAGGCCATATTTCGTTTTATAATGCTGATACAAAACAGTTATTGCATACTTTCAAGACTAAGTTTACTCAACCAGTAATTCCAGCCTTTATGGTGAGTGAGTAATCAATATGCAGAAGGGCAATTTTGGGGAAGGGTTTGTGAACTGTTGTTTTAAAAAAAAAATAAATCTGATTGTGTTAAACAATTCTAATTGTACAAATAAAAGGAAAATTACAAAAAGTGCATGAAAATTAGACCGCTTTTAATCTTGTGATTTTTTTTTTAAAAGAGAAAGCTAATGCAGAGGAACTGTAAAAGGCATTGGGGTGAAATTAAAAAGAAATTAGAGAAGCAGAAAGAGTGCATCAAAAAAAACTAACAAATTATGGAAAATGTGACTTTTGCAAATGTGTTAAGAGCAAAAGTATAACTCTAGGGCCTATCAGGAAGAACAAGAGTAACATGTGTTTGGAGAACATTAGAATAGTTAGTGAATACTTTGCTACTGTTCACAAAAGAGCAGGAGTGGGAGATGTGTAGAAGTACTGAGAAGTGTTAAATGAGCACCGTGGTGGGGATACAATATCTTTCAAAGTGATAAATCCCCATGCCTGATTAAATGTTTTCTCTAATTTTATCAATTTTTAATGCTTCCTTGCCACTTCTCTATTTTTAAAAATTTCATCCCAATGCCTTTTATACTCCTTTTGAATTAGCTTTTTTTTGTATTGCTTTTAAAGGAAACAGTTTGGCTGCAGGTGTGATACCAGAATAATGGAAGATACTAATGTTGTACCATGGTTCTAAAAAAGAGAAAAGGGATTGATGAAGCCACTCCGTCTAATCTTAAGGAAATGATTTGAAAAATTTGAGGAGCAGGATGAATGACATGAAAATCGCCTGTCAGTGGGGCTTTAAAAGTAAATATGTGACTTGAGTAATAAACTTTGAGGAGGTAACAAGGAGTGTTGACGAGGCTAGTGTATTTGATGTACTCCTTACACATTAGAAAGGTTTTTTTATATGGTCTGACGCAATAAACTGGATAAGATTGATAGACAATATAAATCCAAGACTGGATCAGTCTGGATGCCAAGTGTAATGGTCAATATGTGGCCTTGACTACATGGCTGTTTCCAGCGCATCTCTACATGTGTGGTACCAGGTCCAGTTTGTGTATATATCAATTATTGGGAGTCAGTGTAGGGGATGTGATTAAGAAATTTGTGAAAGATGAAGAAATTGGCTGTGTAACTAAACATTGAGGAAGCTGTATGCTGCAGGAATGTATCAATGGACTGACAAGATGAACAGAACAGTAAAAATGGCATTCAATCTGGAGGTGATGGAGCATATGGTTGAGGAAGGCTAACAAGGCAAAGAGCTATACAATAAATGGTAGAAAACCCGAAGTATAGAGGAACTTTGGAGTGCATGTTCATAGATCCCTGAAGATGACTGAACAGGTAAACAGGATGAGCAAGGTGGCTAAGGGTTACTTGGCCTTTACCAGCCAAGTAATTTAACATACGTTGGAAAGTTGTGATGAAACTGCATAAAACCACACTAAGACATAAGGTGGAATGCTGCTTGCAGTTAGTTCTACAGACAGATGTAATTGCACCAGATCGTAGAGAAATTTGATTGTTGAAAGATTGAATAGGCTAAGGTTGTCATCTTTGGAACAGGGGAGGCTGAGGCAATTGCAGGGTTGGATGGTGAATAAAAAGGCTCAATTTCCCTTTAGAGGGGTCCATAACTAGGTAGCAAAGATTTAGGGTGAGAATTAGAAAGTTGAGGTGATTTGAAGGGAAATATTTCTCCAAGAGTCTACCAGAATATAAAGCTTTTTGCCTTAAAGGAGAGATGGAAACCCCAACATTTCAAAAAACAAAATGCTTTGTAGGTTACGGCATTCAAGTGCATATCCGAGGTTATGGGCTAAGAACCAGAAAGTGGAGTTAGGCCAGAAAACTCTTTGCCCATCATGTCCACACAGGCCAACAATGTGACCTCCTGTACTGTAATTTTTATGAATATTCTATAACTGTATGATGGAGGTTGTCAGATTCAAATATATGCTGTATAATGCATATTTTTGAAGATACTGATGAGGAACAAAAATCTCATTTCTAAAAATAAAATGAGCAGTTCTTTATTCTTGAGAATTTACAGTAGGCAGAATAATAAAATTCTTTAGTCCTTTTCAGCTGTGTTTGTATGCTCATGTTCTTTTTCATTTTAGGAAATTATTATTTTGACTTTTTCTCCCCTTACAGGTCTGGTGCGGTGGTCTAAACTTGTACACAGGACTCCAAGTACCGAGCGCTATAAAATCCTTGCAGAAAGGAGACGGCGGATTGGGTGGTTCTGAAAACAGTTTAATTGGGCTTGCACAATAGTTTTTCTGTGAGACTAATGTACTTAGTGATGTGGTTTTAATTCCTCATTGAAAATCTGTGCTGTCTAAGAAATGGATGCGTGGATACAGCGGACCATTACCACTCTGGTCTTCCTTTCACATCCGGTTACAGCAAACATTTTGTGTAATATATAAGTCAAGTTCTGTATTGTAACTCAGGGTTGCATCTGTAGTCAGCCATGTGTTGTTAATCTGTATTCACGAACTTCCAAAAAACATTTGTGTAGTGTACATACACTACATTTCAGGGTTTTAGTCGTCATGCACATTCTGCATCCACACTGTTGTTGCTTCAGCCGGAAGGAACATGTGACATGTACAAAAGAATTGAAGATAATCCCATGGTTTAACATGCAGAACTGACTTGCTATAGATAATTTTGAGTACATCAGGCCTAGGATAAGTTCAGAGAAAGAGTTCAACTGGAATGTTAGGGCATTAGGCCTATTGGATTGGAATGTTTGGTAATGGAACTGAAGGCCTTGATTGTACCAGTATGCAGATAACACCAAAACGTAATCTTTAAACCTCCCTTTAGTATGTACGTGTGTAAAGCTGCCTTATTTAAAGTAATATGATACATACAAAGGGAATACAGACTATAGCTAAATGAGCCATTTATTGGAATAATTATTAGTGAGCACTTTTATTATTTAGATTGAGAATCAGTTAAACACTACTCAGTAGAGGTGCTTTATTGCAGTTAGCACGGTGTGTGCAGAACCACCACAATTAAATTTCCAGGCACATGGAATTCAGAATTGGACGTGGCTGCTAGAACAACTCATGGAATTCGTAAGTTTGCTTTACGGTCCATCTTAACTAGGACTGATCATTGATAACCCTTTAGAAGTAGCTGACTTTAAGTCACTTGAATTTCAAACTCAGAATGTGTATATTACTTGCATAAGAATGTACTGAAGCTGTTGATAAAGATGGAACGGTACTACTAATCGACCCGGTCTGGAAAAAAATCTGTAGCCCTTTACACTGCGCAGAGAACAAACCTTTCCCTCATAGTGCCTATGAAGTCTGTTTTCCTCCAAGGTCATGTCAGCAATACGAGAGTACTGTTTTTTTTTAAATTGTCTTGACTGACATATCTTGGTCTAGTAAATAAATTTAAGAGCTTTTAATCTTTTTTGCTTGTTGAATGTATAATTTGAGACTTAATCTACTTGATAGTTTGTTTTGTATCATACAATTGACTGCATTCCAAAATTTAAAGACTGCCTTTTATCGGGTATTGAGTTTAACCCTAATGTAAATTCGAGCCAGTGATCTAATTTATTATTGTGTATTATTTTATCAGTATTATATTTTCAGGCAACTTGATTTTTTAGTAACATTAAAAACTACACTTCAAACCATTCCCATAATATATGCTACTAAGGACTCATCAACATCAGTCCAATCTGCCAGAACGCTTCAAGTTTCTGATCTCGGGAATTTGTAGCTTAAATCTGTATTCAAATTGGTGTTCTCAATGTTGAGATTCCAAAACGAAGGGGCCTTGATTCTCCATGACTTGAGTTTCGAAATGATCTAGCAGACAAAGCATAACTGTCATAAAGGGTTTGTCCCATTGCATCTCTGCAATCTTAGCTTGTATTTTGAATCAAGTAACCAGTTAATCAGTATCCAAAAGAGAATATAATTTGGAATAATAATACCCATTTTAGGACTGAAAGCTTCTTTCCATTCCAGTTTCTTGCTCTCTTTTAATACTTCATTTGATTTTTTTTCACCAATAAATTCTTATGGTTCTTTTGTCAATATTTGTTTTTGCTAGATAACCTCGAGTAACTTTAGTGAATTCCCATTGATGTTAATAATGGGAGAGGGATATTGGAGAAATATTCACTGGTGCTGTAGACCAGTTTGTGTGTTAGATGATACTGGAATGTGAATAGCTAAACACTGCAACATGCATTTATTGGAGTATGTGTGGTTTCTGTCTGAGCTATAGGACATCAATCTTGGGACTACGAAAGTATCGAAATGAACTTCCGACAATTGTGAAGCACAATGCAGAAAAGTATTGAATGTTGAAAAATATGCTCTGTCCATGTTTTACTCTGAATTCATCCTTAATTGTATTGCATCTGATTTATCAGACTCTAAAATAGTATCATAAGCCTCTAGGGTGGCTTAACTGAGTGTACAGGTACTGGCTTTTGACCACCATTGATCAGCAAGGCCTGATTTTTGGTACAAGCTATCAAAACTGAAAATATAGTGCCACCTACTTAGTTGTAGAGTTAATTATCGTTTTCATTAAACTAGATACATTTACTGTGCATGGCTTCATTGCAAAGAAAATCACATTCTCTCCCATATTATCACCTAGGGACAGAACAATAGCGATTGTTTTAGTGCAACAAAACATTTATTTCGTACAACAAAGAAAGTCATGCTTTTTATTGGCATATGGTTCATGTCACCATGTCGAGTTTGCACCTCCATCATTAAGTGATTTTTGATCCTACTCAGTAAAGCTGAGTAAACGCTTGTAATATGATTCATACATGTGACAAAATGCATATATAAATGCAGGTATTTAGTGTTGGAATTTCTGCACAGAAAGATGCTTATTAAGAATCTCAGTTATAGTTTTACCCTGTAATTGCAACATGACTTCCAAAAGAGTGGGAGAATTTTATGCTGTCTTATGTAAATATTGACTTTGTTGCAACAGAACCACTGTTTTGAACTTTGCTGCATTTTTGAGAAGTACAGCAAGTAACTTGGGATTGTTTCTTTCTGCAGGAAGGGGCTGGTCTCGTTCCTGTCCTTGCAGTTAGCCCTCCATCTGATTAAATAATGCAAGATGCCATAACTATGCAGACCATTTCATAGTACTTAAATATAAACTAAGCAACATACTTGTCCTATAAAGAAAATGCTGCAAAAGGAAGCAAACCCCATTTTTTCTTCCACGTTTTCCCCACCTCCCTGATAATTCTTGCTGAGTAGCGAATTGACTCTTTGCCCATTTAAATAAGAGGCTTTTCATTTTTAATACGTCGCATGGTGTACTTGTAGCTAAGTTTTTAATTAGAATGTAAACTACTGGGAACTGAAGTGAAGGCCTGTGCTATATTTGCTTACTATGCAGTTTCAGCAGTGGTCAAAGTTGAATTGGAGAAAAGTACCAAATATACAGAAAACTGATCATGCCATTTATACAATAAAACCTGATTTGAAACCAGCAGTCTTTAGCAAATACTTAGATTTACTACTTTATAGACAATTTGGTTACGTTGTGAGACCATTTCCTTGGTGGTCAGGAACAATGCCCAGGTGAGAAGTTTGGGTGAGGCTGGTGAGAAAATGTAAATTTGTTTAATTTTATTTGCCAGCTTTTGCAGAGTGGGCAATCTAAATAAGAGGTCCCATTGCGCGCACGTTTTTAACAAGATGGGGCGGATTAACATAAGACCGTATTCAATTTTGGACATGGTATTACTACCAGCACTCACTGCATATTTTGTTATTTTAATAGTTGGATGAATTGAGGGTTTTGCCTTGGTCTTTGTACAGTAGTACTAGTCCTTACTGTCGCCAAAATTGTACAGGACAAGCAGTTGGAAAGGCAAGTTGTGGACAGGATACAAACATCGAGATTTGATTGGTTAAGAAAGTGGGCAAAAAGTTGGCAAATGGAGTGTGATGTGGTAATGTGAAGTTTTCATTTTGGAGGCGAGAGCAAAAGGACAGTATTTAAATGGAGGGAAACTACAGAAAGCTGTAGTGCTGGGAATGGGTGAGGTGGGGGTGCAATGATTACATAAGCACTAAGCTAGTACACAGGTGCCTTCCTGTTTTTTGCTGCTCACGTGGATAACCTCCTATTTATCTGCATTATACTGCATGTGTCATGAATTTCTCCACTGGCACAGCTTGTACAAATCACACTGAAGCATCTCTGCATCTTCCTCACAGCTCACCCTTCCATCCAGGTTTGTCATCTGCAAATGTGGTGATATTACATTTAGCTCCTACATACAAATATTAATACATATTGTGAGTAGCAGGGGCCCAAGCTCTGATCCCTATACTACTTCACTAGTTGCTACCTGCCAGCAATCTTGTAGAGTGTGAGGAACCCCTTTATTCTGTTGACTTGCTCGCTGAGCTGGTAAGTTTGTTTGTAAACATTTTGTCAGCATGATAGGTAACACCAGCACGCCATTGGTGTTCTGTTTCATTTGCTATTTTTGTGTCTTGGTTTGTTGGGGTGGGTGGCATCACTTCCAGATTTGTTTCTTAGTGGTTGGTATATGAGGTCAAGTTATTTGTTAATGGAGTTCCGGTTTGAGTGCCAGGCCTCCACGAATTCTTGTGCATGTCTTTGCTTGGCTTGTGCGAGGGTGGATATGTTGCCCCAGTGGAATTGTTGACCCTCTTTGTCTATGTATATTGAAATTAGTGATAGTTGGTAATCTATCTTGGTAGCAAGTTGTTGTTCATGAATCCTGATGGCTGGTTTCCTTCTGGTTTGCCCTGTGTTCTACATAGAACATAGCACAGTACAGGCCCTTCGGCCCGCAATGTTGTGCTGACCTATTATTCTACTAAGATCAAACTACCCTGCATGCCCTACATTATACTGTCACCCATGTGCCTATCCCAGAGTTGCTTAAATGTCTCTGTTTTGATGACACCTTTCGTGATTATCAAATGTGCTAAACTTGAAGAAACCCACCCATTCATAAACAGCATCCTCACTGGCATAAAATTCACCAGGCAAGAGGAGAACAACAACTGATTTCCCTTCCTGGATGTAACGTAACTTAAGGCCAATGGTGAGCTCCAGACCAGCATACACAGGAAGGCCACCCATACGGATCAGGTACTCAACTACAATAGCAATCATCCCAATACCCACAAACGGAGCTACACAGTTCAAGCGAGCCATGACACACTGCAGTACCCCGGAGCAAAGCCGAGGAATATTACCTTTACACCGTATTTAGAAACAACGATTACCCAAAATAAGTGTAGCACGTTGATAACTACACAACAGGAAGGCACAAAATATCCAGACACACTAATCACCCGACCATAAATTAAGGACATATCTGAAATGACCACCAGATTACTCCGCCCCTTAGGAATCGTAGTAGACCACATACCGACAGTTACGAGAATAAAGGATCCAACAACCACAACTAACAAACACAACCAATGTTACTTCCAAGATACCATGCAAAGACTGCCAGAAACAAGCCATCGGGATTCATAAGCACCAACTAGCTACCAAGAGACATGACCAGCTATCACTCCTTTCAATACACATGGACAAAGAGGGAGACCAATTTGACTGGGACAGTGTAGCCCATCTTGGGACAAACCAAGCAAAGACATGCATGAGAATTCCTGGAGGCCTGGCACTCAAACTGGAGCTCCCTTAACAAACATGTAGAACTGGACCCCATATACCAACTGCTAAAACAAGTCTGGAAGTGATGCCACCCGCCTCAACATAGCAAGCGGGACAGAACGCTGCTTCACTGGAGGTGCACTGATGATGTTACCTAGCATGGTGATGAAATGATTGCAAACAAACTTGCCAGCTCAGTGAGCAAGTCAACAACTTGAGCTATAAATTTTCTCAAAAATCTTGAACCCCTTTATTCTGCCGGGGGGCCTGTCAAAATGAATGACTTTGTGAGAACAAAGAACAGAAAATTATTTAAATAGAGAAAAACTGCAGAAAGCTGCAACACAAAGGGACTTTGTGGGTACTTTGCAAGTGGAGAAATGTAAGCGGTTTTGGTCGTCTTATTTAAGTAAAGCTAATTCATTGGAGGCAGTGCAGAGAAGATTCAGACTGCGATGATGCCTTGTATGGTGTATTATAATGATTAAAATTAAAATAGGTTAGGAGTTTGCTCAGTGGAGTTTAGAATGAGAGGTGAAACAAAGGATTCTTAAGGGACTTGACAGAATAAATGATGAGAGGATGTTTCATATGGGAGAGTCTAGGAACAAAGGGCATATTCTCAGAATAAAGGGGTACCAATTTAAGACTGTGATGATGAGGAATTTCTTCTGAAGGTGAAGTGTTTGGAATTCCTCACCACAGAGAGCTGGGGGCAGAGTTCATGAATATATTTAAGTCTTAAGATAATTAGTTTCTTGATCAGTAGAGGAATGCGAGTTACGTTGAAAAGGCAGGAAAGTGGATGTGAGGAATTTCAAGTCAGCTGTGGTCAATTTGAATGAAGGAGCAGGCTGAAGACGCTGATCATCAGCCTATTATTGTGTCAATTTTTTTATGTAGAGGAGGCATTCTAAGTGCTGTGCTGCTTGGTATGCAACAATTAATGGTGCAGCGTGTTTTTATTTATTCTCGCATCAGATGTGATCGTTCTTGGCAAAGCCATCACTTGTTGCAATCACGTCCCAAATTACCCTTGGTTGCTACAGCATTTCAGCGGGCAGTTAATACTCCATCACAATACTGGACCTGGATTTGCATCTAGACCGGAATAAGTGATAGATTTCCTTCCTCAGAGGACGTTGTACAAACCTATTTGATTCATCAATCGATGCTTAGTTTCATGCTCACCATTTCTGAGACTAGTTTTCAATTCCAGGTTATTAATTGAATTTAAATTCCACCACACGGTAGAATTTAATCCATGTCCTCAGATCATTAATCTGGGTTTTTGGATTACTAGACTCTCTCTTTATTCATTCATGGGATGAGGGAGTCGCTGACCAGGCAGCATTTATTGCCCATCCCTAATGGCCCAGAGGGCAGTTTAGAGTCATCTACGTTGCTGTGGGTCTGGAGTCACACATAAGCCAGACAAAGTAAGGATGGCAGTTTCCTCCCCTAAAGGGCACTAGTGAACCAGGTGGGTTTTTCCGACAATCACAAATGGCTCAAGGTCATCACCTAGATTGTTAATTCAAGTTCCACCATCTGCTGTGGTGGGATTCGAAACCCGATAACCAGAAAGTTATGTGAGCCTCTGGATTAACAGTCCAGTGATAACACCACTAGGCCATTGCCTCCCTCTTAGAGACTACCATTATGACACAATCTTCACCTGCATGTACTACACCGGTTGAAAATCAAAATACTCTGGTGTAAAAATCTGAAATAAAATCAAAATGCTGGGAATGTAGTATTGGTAGCATCGGCGAAAAAAATCAAATTGAATGTGTCACATTTATGACCTCTGTTTTTCATTCCTGGAACGTGGATGTTGGTGGTCAGGCTGATTATTTATTGCCCACTCCTATAAACTCTGGGGAAGGTAGTGGTGAGCTGCTTCTTGAGCTACTGCACTGTTTAGGGTATGGAGCTTTCATTGTTAGGAAGGGAGTTCCAGGATTTTGACCCAGTGCCAATGAAGGAGTGGCTTTCTAGTTCCAAGTCAGGATGCTGCGGGGTTTGGAGGGGAATTTACGTACGATTATGATTTCATACATCTAATCTGGTTTGATTCCACCCTCGGGCGACTGTGTGGAGTTTGCACGTTCTCCCTGTGTCTGCGTGGGTTTCTTCTGGGTGCTCCGGTTTCCTCCCACAGCCCAAAGATGTCCAGGCTCGGTGGATTGATCATGCTAAATTGCCCATAGTGTTCAGGGATGTGTGGATTAGGTATGTTGTGGGGACATGGGTCTGGCTGGGATGCATTGAGGGTCTATGTAGACGTGTTGGGCCGAAGGGCCTAGTTCCACACTGTAGGGATTCTATGCTTCTATGGCTAGAGTTCATGGTTTTTAAAAGTGTTGGAGGAGCCTTGGTAAATTCCTGCAGTGCATCTTCTAGATGGTGAAGATCTTACTGTTGCCACTGTGCATTGATGATTAAGGGAGTAGATATTGAAGGTGGTGAATAGGATACTAATAGGATGGGTTGCTTTCCTGCATGGTGATGGACTACGTGAAGGTTGGGGCTGCATTTAGCCAGGTGACTGAGTATTCCGTCAAACGTCTGGCTTGAAAATGGTGGAAAGGCTTTGGGGAGTCTGGAAGTGAGTTGCTGCGAAATCCCCATTGGCTCTGACTTACAAATTCTGTTGCTGCAAGAGTATTGTTAATCTGGATAGGGTTCTGGTCAAAGGTCAGGGTGTTGGTGGGAGATTTAACAATGTGATGCCATTGAATGTCAAGGGGCAATGGATCCATTCTCATGTCATTCTGTGACAAAACGTTACAGAATGATGGATCATTGACTGAAAACATGAATTCTTTATCTCTCCACACTTGCTGCTACCCACCATTTCTTATTATTTTCTGTCACTATATGTTAATTGGCGATGTGGATAGATGGCTTCCTTTGTTATCCATACTTTAGTTGACTGCATATGTTTTACAAAGAGAAACAGTTACTCAGTTGGCAAATTTAACATTTTGTGCTGTGATTAAACCATTTCCTTTTTATAAGAACAATAAATAATATTGTTCTTTATCCGAGATAACAAGGTGTGGAGCAGGATGAACACAGCAGGCCAAGCAGCATCATAGGAGCAGGAAAGCTTGACGTTTCGGGCCTAGACCCTTCATCAGAAATGGGGGAAGGGAAGAGGGTTCTGAAATAAATAGGGAGAGAGGGGGAGGCGGATAGAGGAGAGGATAGGTGGAGAGGAGGCAGACAAGTCAAAGAGGCAGGGATGGAGCCAGTAAAGGTGAGTGCAAGTGGGGGGGTAGGGAGGGGATAGGTCAGTCCAGGGAGGACAGACAGGTCAATGGGGCGGGATGAGGTTAGTAGGTAGGAGATGGGGGTGCGGCTTGAGGTGGGAGGAGGGGATAGGTGAGAGGAAGAACAGGTTAGGGAGGCGGGGACGAGCTGGGCTAGTTTTGGGATGCGGTTGGGGCAGGGGAGATTTTGAAGCTTGTGACCCAGTCTATTCATTAGAACAGTTTTGCTTTATCAAATGCACTTATTCGCTCTCACAGCGGACTCGAGGATTCATTATTGTTAATCAGTCTCTGAAAATGCTGGTAAAAGGGATACGGTCTGGTAGATTGACCTGGGTGGTTTCAGACTGAACTGGAGTGGCCCCCTGGAGGTGGGGAAGACTGGATTCTGACTTTGTGCTGACTGACGCAGCAGTTGTGGACTGAGAGAGGATTGAACTGTTGACCAAGTCCAACCTTGCAGGCTCCGTTCCTTATGAGCTGTTTTAGATAAATTTCCAGGAATTCAACAGGATTTATTCCCCAAGCCGTTGGTCCACAGCAGCTGAGACGACAAACCGGAGACATTGTTGTGACCCGGACCAATTTCAGATTTGGTGAGTAGCCTGGAGGAGCCAGGGACCCGAGGCGCAGGTTTGAGTGAAGTCTGGGCGGCCAGCAGTCCAGGCAGGTCATGGAATGAAGCTAAAAGAGAACCCTATGTTTGCTCAAACACACAACAATCCTGGCTTCCGCCGAAAATGCGGGGAGAGGTGTGACAGCAGAATATTCCACTGGGATTTTAAGGATGTTTGACATCAGATGGTGCAAGGAGGGCTGGAGGGCAGCCTATGTGTGTGTGGGGGGAGGAGGAGGAGGGAATGGGGGACAGAGGGCCGGAGAAAGTGAAAGGAGAGAGAGGATGGTGGTGGTGAGGGAGGGGGAATGGAGAAAGAGATTGACGGACGAAGGAAAAGCAGTTGTGGAAGGAGATTGGAGGGGGAGGGGAGGGTTTATTAAAATGAGAGAATCCCTAGAATGTCAAAAGAGGCCATTCAGCCCATTGAGTCCACAGCCATCCTTCTAAGAGCATCTCACCCAGACCCAGACCCATCCCCATTCTTATAACCCTGTACTTCCCGTGGCTAATCCACCTGGCATACACATCCCGGGGCAGAAAAGGGACCAGGAAAGTGAGAAAGGGGGAGGGTAGGAGAGTTCTCAGTGAGGGTGAAATGTGGAGGAGAGGGGGATGTGGAGAGTGGGAAGAGAAGAGGTGAATGAAGGAAAAGGGGGACATGGTGAGTGGGGAACACTGGCGGAAAGCAGAGAGGATGGAGAGAAAAGGGAGGGGTGAGAGAGTGAGGGAATGGGGTGAGTGTGGGAGAGGGTAAGGGGTGGTGCCACTGCAGGAAAGCAGGAGTGGACAGGATGGGAAGGGAAACCAGGCAAGGAAAAGGAAAGGAAGGGACAAAGTGTGGAGAGTGAAGATAAGGAGGGAAGGTGGAGGGAAACAGGACAGGATAGGAAAGAAGGACATGAGATGGGGCAGAAGAAAGGAAAAGGGGAGGAACGGGGTGAGGGATAGGACCTGGAGTTTGAGGGTCAAGGGAATGGGGAGTGAAGTAAAGATGTGGAGGTGAGGGAGGGTAACACAGGAAGGAAGGGGATGAGGAGGGTCAGAAGTGGAAATGGATGAGGCAAAATGGGATGTGATGAGAGGGAGAGAGAAAAAGGATGTGGTGAGGGGGTGTTGGCCACATGGGCAGCAGATGGGAGAGAAGGCAGTTGGAGGTAAGAGTGGACAGGCTGAGGGGAGACAGGCTAGGAACAAGAGGGGAGAAAGAGTAAGGTGTGATGAAGGGGAGGGGGAGAGGAGAGGGTGGACAGAAGGTAAGAAAGGGTGGGAGAGGGGGTGGGGTGAGATCGAGGGGAGAGGGGGTGTTGCACATCACTGAGGTTCATACACTGAAAATCGCTCTTCCCCCTCCCCCCATTTCTGATGAAGGGTCTAGGCCCGAAATGACAAACTTTCCTGCTCCTATGATGCTGCTTGGCCTGCTGTGTTCATCCAGCTCCACACCTTGTTATCTCGGATTCTCCAGCATCTGCAGTACCTTTTATCTCTCCCACAATTCCTGCTGTTGTCGTAAAAGTTTAAGATTTTATAGAAGTGCGTAATCGACAGAGCTTATTTTTGGCTTGATCAGGGCAATGCCTTAACCAATCAGAAAATTAAAATTTAAAATGTTTGGCAGGAAACTGTAAATCATCAATAACGATCTCCAGCAGAGTCCACTTGACAACAACCAAACAGCACACTCCTCTCTCACAGTATCAATATTGTTTTCCTTTCAATTTGTTATTTCTTGCACTTTGTTCTGATGCAAAATAAAAAGCTTTGACATTTTTGTCAGCAATACACAATTATTGCATTATCGATACTGTAAGTTTCAGAATTTTATTTTGAGCTGACTTCCATCTTTTGCAGAGAAGTTGATGCCTTTCTCATAACACTGTGTCCAATTTCCCTGGAAAGATGGGTTCCTCAAATTCTACCGACAACTGTTCTATTTAAGCAGGAAGATCATTTCAGGTATCGAATACCTGCATTGCTCCACATTCCAGATACAGATGTGCTTCTGGCAATTTCTGAGAAGAGATTAGGTCTCAAGGACGAAAATGCTGATACACTTATGCTCTGAAGGGGCACATACAATAAGTCTTCAAAGAATTTTGAGGTAAACTGAAAGAAACATATGAAGAGCTAGAACCCTAAATGTTTAAAATTTGTGTGGTTGGTAAATTCACTAAGTCAATCTGGAGTAGTGTGTATGATTTTGAACTTCTCTAAGAAAAAACGTGAAGGCCTATCATCCAATGTCGAGAAGCATCACTTGAATGATGTCTGGAATGAGGAAAAGTTGCATGGTTTGGACCTGTATCCATTGGAGTTTGGAAGAATGAGAGATGGTCTTATTGAACACATCAGATCCTGAAGGTTCATGACACGGTGGATGCTGGAAGGATCTGGTGGAGATTAGAAGTAGGGGACGCACTTTAAAAACAGGAGGTCTCCCATTTAAGATAGAAATGGAGAATTTTTCTCTCAGGGTTGGTCTTTGCAAGAATGATGAAGGTTGGATCATTGAATACATTAAAGCAGAGGAAGGTGGATTCTTAACTATCGACTCCCTTGTTGGAAGTAGAGAGTTATCAGGGACAGACATGCGGAATTGAAGCCAAAATCAAATCAACCATGATCTCATTGAATGACACGGCAGGTTAATGCCTCTGAATGGCTTATTGCTGCTCCTTCTTTATATTTTTGAAAGAAGAAAGATCAGAATTTGTTTTCATAACTTTAGAGCTGGTAGGAAGTTACTGTAATATGTAGTCCTACTTGATTTACTCTTGGCTTTTCTCGGTGGGACGATGTAACGTGTATTCTGTATTCACAAGTAAATGACCATGTATCCATGAATCCTCATCCTGTCTGTGACAACGAAAATGGCAGCGTCTTCCTCTTCTTCGTTGCCATCTCTGACCAATATCAAAAGTAAGGCAAGGCGATGTCACCATAATCATACCAAACTGTACGGCAGCTCTCTCATTAGAGTGAGATGACTGGTGCTGGTTTAACCTGAGGGTCACCATACGTCAGGCGAGGGGAGAGGTTGAGAAGAAGAATCCCTCCTGGTAACCTTCAACTGGTGCAGCCCTTGAACCCACACTGTTGGCACCTCTATGCATTGCAAAACCAGCTGTTGAGCCAACTGAGCTAAATAATTACTGCACACTTTCAAACCTGACAGGTCATTTCATGATGTTTATTGTTACAAATTAGCTTTCTCCCAACAGTTGCTAGCCTTGCTCATGCAAAGGGGCAGCTTCCATATGCACTCTGTTTTTACAAACCAAAACTAACACTTTTTACAGAGTTGGGCCATGGATTAACATTGCCCCTTATCTATGACACATAACACTATAAATGCTGTGGGATGTCCACCACATTCTCCTGTTAAATATTATACTGTCAGACTGCTATTTTAATCATGAAAATAAATGAGTTTATTTACAATTTGTAAAAAACTAAAGTAACATGCGTAAGTAGCCTGTGACTGCTCAAGTGAAATAAAAATTAAGAAGGACAGCCAGAAAAAAAGGCACAACAACTGGAATAAACAGGGCATAAAAATTGGCCAAAAAGCAAAGTATGCTGGGAATGCCTGAGACAAGACAGGCATAGAAAAGACCATTCTGCCTAGGGCCAGACAGTGCCTGTATGTCTTTGCAAGATCTAAGTCTGCGAATGAAAAACCAGACAGGCACCAGAACACATTAGGAAGTATAAAAGGGCAATTCAACCCTTCCTGACAAACAAACAACACCATCTGCATGGGGCAGACTTGCCTCACTAAGACAAAAGACCAAGTGTATATTCTTGGACTGAAACCAGACTTCCGGGCCTAGGATCAGACATATCGAAGGGTTCACTCTTAGCAAGCTGTTGAGAGCCATTAGCAGCATTTCAAGGTAATAAAAACAATTAATACATCCGAATGGTCAAGTCCTTGGAAAGTTCCAGAAGGTCACCAGGAGGGTATAAGAACCTGGCCTAGCAAGACTCGAGCAGTCCTATTTTCCAGCCAACTTAGAGACACGTTGGTATAAGGCAGTGACCAAAGCAGCTCGCCCTCCGACCAGAGAGAGAATCAATCCACGAAGAGAGGAACAGACCGAAGAATTTAACAGACTAGCAAAAATAACAAGTATCTCAGAAGTATTTAAGTTTCTAAAGAATTGGATGCTTAGAAGTAGAATTGTTAAAATTATAAAGTTTAAATTATGAAGTTTCTTACCTTTGTTGTCTTCAAATAAAGTCACACCCAGGTTCACTGATGGAATCCTCATGCTCTGTAGTCCTTTCCTGATACACACCAAGGTGCCTGGGTAAATCCATATTGTGTACACTGGTTGAAGAGTGCTCAGGGTCTTAAAGAGACCCTGTTCCATACAAAACCTCACATTATTAATACAAATACGTACAAAATAATCAAATCTGTCCATAAGAAAACATCACATGTTGAAGCATTTGCATGAACAGTTGTAGCTCTTTGGGCTGCAGTAGTTGAGTGTAGATATTGCAACAGCGCCAACCTCCGGATCCAACGCATCATCCTCCGACACTTCCGCCATCTGCAATCCGACCTCACCACCAAAGACATTTTTCCCTCCCCACCCTTGTCTGCTTTCTGGAGGGACCACTCTCTCCGTGACTCCCTTGTCCGCTCCACACTCCCCTCCAGCCCCACCACACCCGGCACTTTCCCCTGCAACCGCAGGAAGTGCTACACCTGCCCCCACACCTCCTCCCTCACCCCAATCCCAGGCCCCAAGAAGACTTTCCACATCAGGTAGATGTTCACCTGCACATCTGCAAAGTGCTATACTGCATCCGCTGTACCCGTTGTGGCTTCCTCTACATCGGGGAAACCGAGCGTAGGCTTGGGGGCCGCTTTGCAGAACACCTACGCTCAGTTCGCAACAAACAACTGCACCTCCCAGTCGCGAACCATTTCAACTCCCCCTCCCATTCCGCAGACGACATATCCATCCTGGGCCTCCTGCAATGCCACAGTGATGCCACCCGAAGGCTGCAGGAACAGCAAATCATATTCAGCCTGGGAACCCTGCAGCCCAATGGTATCAATGTGGATTTCACAAGCTTCAAAATCTCCCCTTCCCCAACCGCATCCCAAAACCAGCCCAGCTCATCTCCACCTCCCTAACCTGTTTTTCCTCTCACCTATCCCCTCCTCCCACCTCAAGCCACACCCCCATCTCCTATCTACTAACCTCATCCCGCCCCCTTGACCTGTCCGTCCTCCCTGGACTGACCTATCTCCTCCCTACCTCCCCACCTACACTCACCTTTATGGGCTCCATCCCTGCCTCTTTGACTTGTCTGTCTCCTCTCCACCTATCCTCTCCTTTATCCATCTTCTATCCGCCTCCCCCTCTCTCCCAATTTATTTCAGAACCCTCTTCCCCTCCCCCATTTCTGATGAAGGGTCTAGGCCCGAAACGTCAAGCTTTCCTGCTCCTATGATGCTGCTTGGCCTGCTGTGTTCATCCAGCTCCACACCTTGTTATCTAGCATGTGGACACATGTTTGCTTAATTCTTGCCAAATGTAATTAGTTACTCCTTAGCAGAGCTCAGCACCATAGTGCTGTTGAAGGCTTGCCAGCACTGATATAGCAGCTTCTCACCTTACAATAATCACCATAGAAGCCAGCAGTGTCTAACTCAGTCGCATTGTCTTTATAAGTAGAAATGGACTCTCAACGCTCACAAAAAGTAGGAAGAGGAGAACACCAGTGGTTGACTTCAGGCAAGTTGGAAAATATGAGATGGGCGTCCATTGTGGAGAGGATGAATGGAAATTGCAATTTATCAATTGATAGGATAGTAGATGCCAATCTATCTGATGCATGAGGAAGACACAACACTGCTTTAATGGCTGTAATTCTCATGATCACTTTTTGTGTCACCCATAGTTTCAAACACTGAGTAAGGACAAGGCCATTGTATCTACAGCAGGCCAAACACTGCCAGAGGATACCTTAAAGCAAGCACTGTCCCACCTTACAAGAGAACATCCCCCCTGCACAGATGTAGCCACCTTGGAGGAACTCTGCATGCTTACAGATTGGGAAGGACTGGATGATGAGCATGTCATGGGTTTGCAGGAAAAGACTAAAGAGGCAGAGACAGCTGTGTGAAGTGCCCTTCACACAAAGTCAGATACAGACCTGTTCAGCAACAACAGCTATATTCCAGCATGTTCTGTGAGTCATTTGAGGTAGTGAGCAATCAACTGTGAATGAAAGAAATAATATAGCATGTGCACACCAGCAAGGAACAGAGGTTTATTTGCATGAGCTCTTCCACTGAAAAAGTGCTAATTTCATGCACAGCCGTGCACTGTAGTGCAATCTGGAGTGCAAACAGAAGCTGCTTACTGGTTTTTACAGAAAGCATGCTGCAATACATAGCCTGGAGCAGATAGTAGCTCTGTCAGTGTTGAGATGTTAAGAAGGCATGTTAGTTAGGCCAAAGGCAAGCCAGTCACCACAGAGGATGACAGTTCCAGCCCTCACAGGCACCACCATCCTCCTTGGGTCTCCTTGTCTCCTGTAACTGAGATCATGGGTTCAAGTCCTGCTTAAGAGACTGGAGTACATAATTTAAACTGCAACTTTAGCATGGTACCATGGAAGTGCTTCATTGTTAGATATTCCATCATTTATCTCCTAAGTTAAATTGAGGTCTCTCTGTTCATCATATACGATCTCATGGTGTAGAGACATAGAGTCGTACAGCATGGAAACAGGCCCTTTGACCCAACTCATCCATGCCAACCAGGTTTCCTAAACTGGACTAGTCCCGTTTATCTGCATTTGTTCCTTATCTTTCTAAACTTTTCCTGTGCCTGTCTAGGTATCTTTTAAATATTGTAAGTGTAGTCACCTCGACCATTTTCTCTGGCTCATTCCATATACGCCCCAGCCTCTGTGCGAAAAAGTTGCCCCTGAGGTCCTTTTATTAATTTTGCTCCTCTCACCTTAAACCTATGCCCTCCGGTTTCGGACTCCCCCATCCTGGGGAAAGGCCTTGGCCATTCACCTTATCTATGTCCTTCATGATTTTATAGACCTTTATAAGGTCACCCCCTCAGCCGCCTATGCTCCAGGGAAAAAAAAACCTATTCAGCCTCTGGTGATAATTCAAACCTTCCAATCTCAGTAACATCTTTGTAAATCTTTTTTGAACCCATTCCAGTTTAAGCACATCCTTCCTATAGCAGGGTGATTGGAATTGCATGCAGCACTCCAAACCATATAAAGAAAAGCAGAAGAGCTTTCTAGTTCTTCCAGCCAATGTTGATCCCTCTTCCAACATAATTGAAATAAACTATCTAATCAAGATAACAGAGACTGAGATCGTCTCCTTGTAAAATGCACACTGCATTTCTCCATGTTATTATAGTGACTAAGATTTATAAATACTAAGTTGACTATGTTACCTTTGAGAGTCTTGAGATTGTGAATGGTACCGTATACATGCAAACCATTCTTAATTTATTAAATAAAAAGCATGGTTTGAAACACAACAGGTCATTCTATTGAGATAGCAAGAATTGCAGATGCTGTGTCAGAATAGAGCAATCCACCCAGTCCCACAACCCTGCATTTCCCATGGTTATTCCACCTATCCTGCCCATCCCTGGACACGATGGTCAATCCACCTAATCTGCATGTCTTTGGACTGTGGTAGGAAACCAGAGCACACCCACGCAGACCATAGGGAGAATGTACAAACTCCACACAGACATTCATCCAAGGGTGGAACCAAACTAGAGACCCTGGCACTCTGAGACAGCAGTGCTAACCACTGAGCCACCATGCTGCCCAAGGAAGGGGGGCATCTCTTGAGAAGAACGTCACCAACAGCTACAGCAAGAAACTGTGTAAAGTAGTGGAAGTGAAGGAAAATATGTTTCATAATCAGAAAAAAAGACATATTGAAAAGGGGAGCAAGAGATATGAAATAAAGTCCTTGTACATTAGCAAATACTGCAAACCATACAACAGTGAACAAATGATATATGTAACTGAAATTAAGGTTTTGGAGTAGAAAAACCAATTTTGACCCTTTTTTTAGGGGGATAGCTACATTTGTAACTGCAGTTTCAAAAGTTAAGTAACTTTTAACTGAGTCATTAATGTTTTATTGCTTCAGTAAATGTGTGCATTACAGCCATGGAAAAGTACAGACATGCCTAAGTTGTAGAGACATGACAATAAATATCGAAAACAGCACTTCATATCCAGACTACATTTGAAAAGCACCACTGGGATGCATGAATATAAGAAAAGTATCAAACTTAAAATTTTCAAAGTATTTACATCACTTACATAGTCGGAACTACGGATGCCCTCAGCATAGATGATGCAGGTCCTGGAGTCTCAATTGGATATAACGAGCTTTGACATGCCCTGTGGTTGTGAAAGGTGTCCATTGAATACAAATAATATCTTCTATTATTATTAGTTTAAACTAATAGCTATATGATGTAGAATAGGTGTTTTTTCTTAACATTTTATACAGATATGAGATTTCAGTAAGTTTTGCATTTTGTCCATTAACGTATTCTCCCCTCTTACTGCATCTAGAAGGTTCTTGAGCTGTCAATCAGGGAACTTGCCCTTTCTTGCTTGTTTACATGTCCTTGTCAGTGTTGGTCAGCAAAAAGCGGCACCAGCATCCACCACACTTTATGAATTCCAATGATTGCTAATTACAGGTCTGGGTAACTGGATTGTCCCATCTTCAGATAGTTTGTTCAAACCATGTGAGTTACAGAATCAGCAAACTTATGCTAATATAATCTTTGCCTCAAAAATCCAAAGTAATTTTATTTTGACTTCAAAATAAAACAATTCCAGGCTGAGAAATGCCTATTGAACACTAGGTGAACTGAAGGAAAAGTAAATTACAGTCTGAATGATATATTGTAGCTGCTTTTTCATTGTGAAATGTCTCCACATGACCTGAATTAATAATTGAGTACTATTAGCAGAATATCACATATGTTTGTATCACCTCTTGACATTCACTGGCACGACTATCACTGCATCCCCCATAATTGACATCCTTGGGGTTACCATTGATGAGAAACCGAACTGGACTAGCCAGATAAATACAGTGGTTACAAGATAGATTGGAGGTGAGGAATCCCGCAGTGAGTAACTCACCTCCTGACTTTCCAAAGCCTATTCCATCTACAACGCACAAGTCAGGAGTGTGATAGTATGCACCCTCCCTTCTGTAGATTGCTACGTTGCTGCGTAGAGATGCCTGAGTGTTCCAATGATCCCGAGAGCGATTTCATCAGGAGTCCTCTACTCCTGTCAGAGACACCATTGATGGTAAAATGGGAGAAACCAAGTCCTCAACAGTGATCCAGGTGGAAGATATAAATGTACATATGTATGTGATATAAATGGCTGCAATGGTGAATCTCATTCACTAGGTTTCCATTGTCATTGGAACTGGATCCCTTTTCTGTCAGGGACCATGTGTCTGCTGATGTGCAACTTCATTCTCATATTAAAAGATGTCCTACACAAGGAATCTACCCACAGGGAAACTAACTCCATTGGACTGGTCATATACTTAGAATGCCTGAGTTCCAACTGCCAAAACCAACCTCCTTCGCCGAGCTCAAGGAAGGCACTTGAAAGAGACGAGGACAAAGGAAGCATTTCATAGACTCCCTGAAGGCTTCCCTCAAAAAATATACCAAGTGGCAGACCCTCGTTCAGAAGAAACAGACTTAGAGGAACCTCCTGTATGAAGGGACACAATTCTTCGAGAATGCTCGTCAGCGAGAGGAAATACGCAAAAAGAACAGGAGAAAGGAAGGCCAATGATCTCAAAGCAAGGGAACAATTCCCTCTCCCAGAACCAGCTGCCAAATGTGTAGTCAGAGATACTGCTCTAGGATCAAGCTCATCAGCCACACAAGGACCCACAGAACCTGTGACCAGTGACACGGAATTTCCGAAGTGGATAATCATACTTGTTAGCCAGTGATTGTGGATAGTGATGGAATGCTCCCCTTTTGCCTGGATGGCTGCAGCTCCCACAACACTCAAGAAGCTTAACACCATCCAAAACAAAGCAGCCCACTTAACTGGCATCATATCCACAATTGTTGATTCCCTCCAGCGCCAACCCTCAGCAGCAGAAGTGTGTACAATCTACAAGACGCACTGCAGAAATTCACCAAGGCTCATGAGACAAAATTTTTCAAATACACAACCACTACCATCTAGAAGGACAAGGGCAGCGGATCCATGGGAACACCACCACCCTTCCAAGTAAATTCCCTCCAACCTACTTACCATCCTGACTTGGAAATCCTCGCTCCTTCCATGTTCCTCTGTCAAAATCCTGAAACACCCTCCTACATGGGCATTGTGGGTATGCCTACACCAACTGGATTGGGGGTGATTGCCTAGTGGCATTATTGTTAGTTGATAATTTCTGATGAAGGGTCTAGGCCCGAAACGTCAAGCTTTCCTGCTCCTATGATGCTGCTTGGCCTGCTGTGTTCATCCAGCCCCACACCTTGTTATCTAGTGTTCTGGGGACCCAGGTTTGAACCCTGTCATGCCAGACAATGGAATTTAAATTTGATAAAAATTTGGAAATCAGGGTCTGATGATGACCATGAAACCATTGACAATTGTCAGAAAAAATCCATCTTGGTTCACACATATCCTTTAGGGAAGGAAATCTGCTGTCCTGATTTGATCTGACCTACGTGTGACTCCAAACCCATAGCAATGTGGTGGACTATGAACTGCCTGCTGGGAAATTAAGGATGGGCCATAAAGGTTGGCCTAGCCAACAATGCCCACGTCCTGTGAATGAATGAATAGAACAAGATTAACATTTAACTTTAACAAAGGAGTAATCACCTAAAATCACATGCAAGTAAAAAGTTTGCAAGATGTCAAAAAGAATCCGAAAAATATTTTTCTGATCAGATAATAGTAGGCATTTCTGCATTAATGAGTTTGGAGAAGAAAATGAAGCTTGTTTGGAAATTATTACCTTTCTACTTAAGCACACCAACCCTCTCTGAGCATCAAATTCTCACAGTGCGTGCCAACATTATGACAGATCTCAAGTCATTTAGACTTGAAATGTTAGCTTGCTTTCTCTCCATGGATGCTGCCTGTCCTGCTGTGATCTCCAGAATATTTTGACTCACTATCTGTGACTGCTCCAGATCCTGTTTTAATTTCGAGGAGCAAAACACATAAATCATGTTGGAAGACCTGTACCTACTTCATGTTAGGACACATATAGCTGCAAGCACTTGGCTATCAGTTCATTTGTGAATAGAACATCAAACATAGAACAGTACAGGACAGTACAGGCCCTTCGGCCCATTCTGTTGTGCCGAACTATTACCCTAATCCTAAATTCTATCTAACCTCCACCCCTACCTTATACTATCATCCATATGCCTATCTAATAGCTGCTTAAATGCCCCTAATGAGGCCAACTCCACTACCCTCTCCAGCAATGCATTCCACGCCCCGACCACTGAATAAAGAACCTACCTCTGACGTCTCCCCTATATCTACCTCCACTCACTTTAAAACTATGCCCCCTCGGAATAGCTACCTCCACCCGAGGAAAAAGTCTCTGGTTGTCCACTCTATCTATACCTCTGATCATTTTGTACACCTCTGTCAAGTCACCTCTCATCCTTCATCGTTCTAAAGAGAAAAGCCCTAGCTCTCTCAACCTTTCCTCGTAAGACCTTCCCTCCATTCCAGGCAACATCCTGGTAAATCTCCTCTGCACCTTTTCCAACACATCCACAACTTTCCTATAATGAGGCGACCAGAACTGGACACAATACTCCAGATGTGGCCGAACCAGGCTTTCGGAACATATCTTATGACTCAAAGTTTCTGAACAGAATAAAATAGATTAACTAAATGACAGAGTTAATTAAGGGGAGGCAGTTGTGTGTAGTGGTAAAATCATTGAACTAATAATCCAAAGGCCAAGGTAACTGCTCTGGGAGCTGGAGTTCAAACCCTACTACAAAACCTGCTGGAATTTAAATTTAATTAATAAATCTACAATTGAAAGTTAGCACCAGTGAAACCATTGCCGTAATCCCCTTTAGGGAACAAAACTGGAATGTGCCTCCAGACTTGTAGCAATTCAGTCAACTCTGAAATGGCCTAACAAACCACTCTATTGTATCAAACCACCAAAAAGTTAAAAGATGTGAAACCGAATGGACCGACCCAGGTACTGGAAATGACAAATCCAGCCCTGTTAACCCTGTAAAGTTGTCCTTACTATCTTGTGCACACATCGAAAATGGGACAGCTGTCCCAGAGGCTAGCTGAGCAACAACCTGATGTAATCATATTCAGCAGACAGACAGTTTCCCAGGCACTTCCAACACCATCCCTGGGTTAGGTCCCACATGCAGGACGAAGAGACCAAATGTGGTGACCGTGGTATACAGTCAGGAGGCAGTTGGCCTGGGAGTTGACAACATTGACTGTGGACCACAACATCAAGTCAAACATGGACAAAGAATCTTGACACTGATTAGCACCTAATGGCACCCCCTTTCAACTGATAATCTGTACTCCATTTTAAGTAACAGCTGGGAAGAAAGCACTGAGAGTTGCAAGGCTCTGGATGTGGGACTTCAGTTCCCATCATCAAGAGTGGCTCAGAAGCATCACTGTCGACCCAGAGGTCCTGACCCTAACGTGAAGTTTATTCATTTTGGACTGCTCTATCCTTTTTCACTGCAGAAATTCACTGTGCCTCGTGAGACAGCACCTTCCACACTCGTGACCATTAACATCTAGAAGGACCAGGCAACAGATACAAAGCAAAGCCACCATCTGCAAGGTCCGGTTTAAACCACTCACCATCCCGACTTGGAAACATATCGTTGTTCATTCACTATTGTCGAATCAAAATCCTGGATTGTCCTCTCTGATAACATTTATTTTGATTTGCTGTGGGACGTAAAAGTTGCTGGCTGGGCCAGCATTTATTGCCCATTCCTAGTTGCCCTTGAGAAGGCGGTGGTGAGCTGCCTTTGTAAAATGCTGCAGACCATGTGTTGCAGGTACACTGTTGGTGAAGGAATAGCAGGATTTTGTCCCCATGACCCTGAATAAACTGTGGCTACACCTACGTCGAATAGGTTCCACCACGTCAAGAAAGTAGCTCCCCACCACCTTCTCAACAGCATTTAGGAATGCACAATAGATGTATATCCACCCAATGAAGTCCACAACCATGGAATGGGGAAAAGAAACTATTACAGCACTTGCAGGAAACTTTATCAAATGTAGTGAGGTGTAGTGAAGATTGGCCCCATCAGTAGCACCCTGAAAGATGCCAGAAGATGGCAACACCTGCTAACTGGATCTTGCTGGCTTCCTGAGAGGATCCAGTACCTTGTTGTGTGAGCTGGCTCCAGGGCCCAAGACCCCAGTCAGTCTGGCTCTGCACATCTGAGCACTGAGCCAGGGCAGTTAAGCGCAGGCGACAGCACTACAAGACCTGCCCCTCTGCAGTGGTCATTCTGAGGGGTGGATTACTGCTGCAATCATGGCCTAGGTGGACTCCTCCAAAACCCATACCAGAGCATACAACCCGTGCAGCATCTCAGCAATATCTCCAGGTACCTCACACTGGCCCATCAGCATCTGCTGCCAACTGGACAATCCCGGAGTCTCGTCATCTGAGTGAGACACAGAACCTGTACTAGCTTCAGCACTCCACTGTCTGCCAGAGCCCTGCTCCATCATACTCTCTAGCAGCTAAATATGGAGTTGTGAAGTGGCCTCATCAGATTGTGCCTCCCTAACTCCATTTGTATGGTGCCAGTGTCATCACGTCATAAAGATCTCCCAGTTCTGGTTACAACCTGGAAAGGTCTCACTGAGATTTGTGAGTAAATCTTGAGGTCATTTGGGTCTTTCTTCCATCCCCTCACTTGGCAAACTTTGCTTGGACAGATTAAAGACAGAACAATACTTATATTACAGCTTACCAATTGTCGCTACTCACGGTCTCCAGTTGAGCTTTTCTTCCTCTCTGGCTTACTATCAAGCATTCCTCTCTCTCTCTCGGCTCCGTCTCCATCCATCAGCACACTCCTTTTACCCCTAACCCTTGTCATCTGCATAAATAAAGGTCACTGGCTGCAACACATTGACTTTGTTTTTTTTGCATGGATGCTGCCAGACCTGCTGAGTTTTTCCAGCAATTTCTGTTTTTGTTTCAGATCTCCAGCATCTGCAGTTCTTTTTTTCATAACGTATCAGTCCGATGTTCCACTTGTCCCTGAACTAATCGTGGCAATACATTTAAAGGTTCTGTCTAGCCAGCAGCTCTGTCCCTCTGTGAAAATACTGAAAATGTTATATACTCAGACTCAACATTTTCCAACTTGGCAACAGGTTTTCTTCATGCAGGATAGCCCCTGACCCCAGGGTACCTGACACAGCCTTGTGCCAGCTTTCACTTTAAATTAATGACTGTTACCTTCTGAATTACAGCCCGCCAGCTCTTGATGTGACTATTGAACTCTTTAGGCTCCACAAGGTATAAAGCCCAGCTTAGTGCTGGAGCTATTTCAAGCTTTGGTCTATATCATTGACCATGGAGCGGGGGGAGTGCAGATGGATACCAGGGAGTTGATTCTTTCTACACCGGTGTCACATCCACCACCTCCAAAATGTAAATTTCAGAGCCGCGTCTCTGGGAACCTGATGGAAAAAAAGAAGTCAGTTATATCCTGGTGTTAAGACACTATGATGTTCAAGATAACCAGAAATTCCGGATTTCTTCCCAAACTCCACCCCACTGAAACAATACCCCGGTAATTATTGAGGCCCGATGTTTCCATTGCTACTCTGTTATCAGGAGACGCATCCATCAACTTGTCACACAAAATATCCAATCATGCTAGATCAGGTCTAATTAATAGTAACTGCTGGTAAATGCCCTAACAGAGCCAAATCTGGCCTGTTCATTGTTATCTACATGTTCAGCAAAAGATCATTGGAAGCTCCAGATACATGGTCTGTCACTCTGTGAAATAGCTAAAAAAAAAATGCATGGCATTCAGCTGTAAAGATGAAGAAACATCTGAGAGTAATTTTTTTATTTTACACAGACATATGGCCTTTCTGTTTTGTTTTCAGACCTGAAATAGTTTGTTCCCGTATTATCCTAACTTGATGCCAAGTTCAAATTCAGATGCTCCTTACAGCAATTAACTAATTCTGTAGTTATTTTTAAGTAATATTGCATGCAAATATATATAACCAAATATTATGAAAATATAGGCTATTTTCCATTATTATTGTCAGAGAGCTGATTACAAAACTAGTCTGCAATAAACTGATTAACTTCCACATTTGTGAGAGACAATATATCATGAAAAGTGAGCTTCAGACTGAAATCATAGAATTCCTACAATCTGAAAAGAGACCATTTAGCACATCAAGTCTGCATAACTGTCTGGACAGCATCCCACCCTATCCTCATAACCCTGCATTTTTTTTTAATCATGGCTAATCCACCTAGCTTGCACATCCCTAGACACTTTGGCATGGCCAAACCATCCAACCTGCACATCTTTGGACTGTGGGAGGGAACTGAGCACCTGGCAGAAACCCACAAGACATGGGGAGAACATGCAAACCCTAGTGGAATCAAACCTGGGTCCCTGGCGCTGGGAGGCAGCAGTGGGATCCAAAGAGAAGGAACCTTTAACCAGCACCTTAGACCACTTGGCCACGCTACCTAAATCAATATCTGCTGAAACTGGACAATTCAGGTAGTATTTTGTAACATCCTTATGCTGTCACAAAGTTAAATCTGCATCATTTTCTCTTTCCTCTATTGCGTTGTTAGCTTTGGCGTTGCCAAGGATCTATCCTTGAACCGCACCCCCCCCCCTCCTATTTGTCATCTCCATACTGCTCAGTGACATCATCCAAAAAGCACAACATTACCTTCCACATAAACACTGGTGACTCCCAGCCCTATCTCACCAACATCTCTGTCTCCCTCCTACGCACCTCATATCTGAAGAAAATAAGAATTAATTGTAAAAGCCCCTCACCTGCAGGTGATTTGAGGTTAAATATATCTTACTTTCCCACCTACCCATATTTATGATGGCACTGCCACCAATACACCTCAGTGAAACCCAGACAGGGGTGGGTTTTGTTGTCATGTTCCATTTCTCTTTCATAATAAAAGCAAAATACTGCAGATACTGGAAACCTGAAACAAACACAGTGAATGCTGGAAAAACTCAGTGGGTCTGGCAGCATCTGTGGAGAGAGAAACAGAGTTAACGTTTCAAGTCCAGTGTGACTCTTCTAAGAGTTTCTTCAGCATTCTCTGTGTTTCTTCCCATTTTTCTTCTGCTTTTGTACACATTGATCCGTCCCCCGCAACACCAAACTCATCCCTTCTTTCCTGTGAAAATTCCGACATTCAGCAGCAGAATTTGAAATTTAAGGCCAGCCATTCCTTGTCTGTCAGTTCAAGGTGTTATTGATGTCTCAGAGGCACACTTACACCCTACAAAGCTGGCATTGCTCAGCCAAATATATATGTGCATAGGTGAGAAGAGAAAATTGAGCAGAAATTGAATGGACAGATAGATAACACAGAGCCCCTTGCAGTAGAACAAGAATTACTGGCTCAAAAACAAAGTTGCTAGAAAAACTCAGCAGGTCTGGAAGCATTTGTGAGGGAAGAAAACCCTTCCTCAGGTCACCGGACCTGAAATATTAACTCCATTTTTTCTTTCACAGATGCTGCCAGACCTGCTGAGCTTTTCCAGCAACTTTGTTTTTTGTTCCTGATTTACGGCATCCGCAATTGTTTTGGTTTTTATTTAGGAATTACTGGCTAATGGGTTTATGTTACAGCAAACCATTTATGCTATTTACAGGAAATAATATCTTTGCTAAGAAAGAAAGTAAACATTGGCAATTTCTCAATAGGTAAGTTTGGCCAATACTAAAATGAGGTTCTGTGAATCAAACAACTCATTCACATCAGTTAGCAAAGGACTTAGGAATCTTGTACAAGTAACAGAAATTGCACTTATTATGGACATTTGCATTGGCACTTGGAAACTATACCCTATTTGTCAATATCAAAGTTACCAAAGAGGCATGATCTCCCCAGACCTGCTGGTCATCTAATGTATGAAATGTTTCATCTGTACGGTTGCTGTAAACCCAATGACCATGGACGAGCCCATGCAAACATCAGTAATGTGCAATTACCAATACTGGTACAACACTCCAAGATTCCCAAGAACTCAAAGAGCCCAATTCTGTACAACAGGCTTCCTCTGAGGCCCTTATGACAAGTCCAGCTAGCTACAGCGTGCCTGTATCGAACCAGTGGCAGACGTCCCACTGCGAATTTGTTGAGGCACTCTGTTGGGTTCAGAAACAATGGCCCTGATTTTAACTCCCTGAACTGGGCAAAAACTAAGTGCTGGCAGTGGACGGTGAAAACGAGATCAGTGACTTACCTCATCTGATCTGCTGCCTTACTGCTGTTGTCGTTAGCTGCCTCTATTCGAGGGTGACTTCTACTCAGGATTGTGTATTTCTGCTACACTTTCACATGTAGCTCAACAGGCAGATCTTTCGATTGTTGGGCACATGGGGCAGTGGAATCCAGAGAGCAGTACTGTTTTCCTTTCTCTGTTGCTTGTCTGCCTCATCGCTGAGATGTTGCACCTCAAATAATAATGCAGCCTGATGGACAAGTGGCTCCCTTTTCAAACAATTGGTCACAAGCTCCTCCCCATCATTCAGGTTAATGCTGCTGGGTTTCATGGAGAGTTTTGGAGTATTCTGAAGGCTTTACCTTTGTTCTTCCCTTTGATTTTGGCCATTTGGGAGCTGGATAGGAAGACAGTTTTCAGCAATCCAGACACCTTGTTGAGGCCATTCTAGTTAGGGGTGTAGCCAGAAAGCTTGTGGAATTAAACTCAAGGAGGACAGTAGTGTTTCTTTGACAATCCTCTGCTGAAGCCAGAGAAGGCAAAGACATTGCTGAATGGAATTTTTCTTATGGGTCACTGATACATAGATGTCGCTGCATTACTGGGCTGCAGCCGACAATGACTGCTTTGTATGTTTTGACTTGCAGAGGTGTTTGCTGTCAAATATTCACTGCTGTTTTTTTTTTTCCAAGGCTGAACTGGTGCAGCTGATCGAGCATTAAATCTCCTCTTCAATGGTGGCCTTTAGAAAAAGGTGGCCACTAGGGTAAGAAACTGCTGAACTCATTTCACAATCTCTCCTGGAATATTTGGTTGACCTGGGTGGACCCATGACCACATTCTTCCTGGAGGAAGTCTTCATTATGGATCTTGCCTCTAGCAAAGAGGAGGCAAATTGGGGCACACAGACCCTGGAGCATACTCTCCAGTTCGCCTACATTCTACATGATGTAGTTACCTTATTCCCTTACTAACTGTAACAATATGATGAGAATGTCAGGTTTTCTTGACTGTATTGCTGCAACCACTGAGCATCTTCAGTGACCACTATGCTTTGACGACTAAGCGCAAGGCAAATCCAAATATTTACCTGAGAGAATGAAGGTGTTCACATCTCAGTAGTGTACCGCATGTTTCACATGTTTTTTTTAAGATCCAAGCCAGATCTTTCCTTGTATCTTGTAGAGTCCATTCACCTTTCTCCATTACTTATATAGATTGTTTCTATGTTTACACAATGTGGTGATCTGAGCTCCAATCTTCATACTGTTAAACCACTGAACAAGGCCACTGCCCTCATGAAGCAACCTCATGAGCCTTGATTGCAATTCTCAAACATGCTCTACTGCGTCATGAGAACAGCTTTAGGCATTCATTGTCGATTGTGTGAGGTAGTAAAAGGTGTACCTGTGGAAGTATCACTTCTTAAAAACTGAAAGAACTGCAGATGCTGTAAATCAGGAACAAAAACAGAAGTTGCTGGAAAAGCTCAGCAGGTCTGGCAGCATCTGTGAAGAAAAAAATCAGAGTTAACATTTCTGAGGAACTGTCACCACACCTGAAACGTTAACTCTGACATTTTCTTCACAGATGCTGCCAGACCTCCGAAGCTTTTCCAGTATCGCCACTTGATCGGGTAAGATATATCACTCCTTTCACTTCAACCTGTTCAGCAGCTGGTCTTATAATGAAAGTGCAGTGATGCCACCCTCAAACTATCTTCCTCTTTCTTTACCTACCACAACAGCTCGGTGCTGCCCTGTCACCCACAGCAATGGTGGAGGTAGGCTGCTCCACACTGCACCCTGGTAACTTCAATGGCTTCAGTGGGCATTCCCTGGGGGTCATGGAGGCCCTGCCATACCACGGGTTTCTTGCATCCATGCGTACTCTCCCCTCAGCCTGTCCAGCTGAAGGAAATGGGCAAACAGGAGGTGGGGAGAAACGGGACACGACAACAGATTCCGAAGATGAAGGGTCTGGGGTCCGTGACTGTAGCCCCTTCTCCTGGCACCTGTTGGCACCCTATGGTCTCCTTAAGGTGAACAGACACCTGCAGAGCAGCCAAGATACATCATCCACCACTCACTCTGCCAACAAGGCTGTGTTTGATGGATTACCGTCCGCAACCACAAGATGTTCTGTGGGACCTTGGTGCATGGGGGGTTGCTACACTGTCCATAGAGCAGCTCATATACAGGATCCATGTCAGTATGCCGAACAGATGGACATCTCCACTTCTCAGTCTAGTCCACGGAGTCTCTAGCATTCCCGCCCAATGTTTCCTTTAACCGTCCCTGCATCTAATGGGTGCCACTAGTAGCTGAGAATCATCTGGCTATTCCTGTGCAGGTTCCTGCTCTCTGCAGTCCTCCAAGTACCAAAGATCTTGGCTGTTGCTTCCTGTGCTGGCTCTGGGCTTACAGCCATGTGGCACTGACCCGATTGTGAGCCTGGGCCTACACCATGTAATAGTCTCTGTGCTGCTCAATGATGCAGGTGAACACTGCACCTCCTCTCAGATCTCAGACATTATCTTCAGAGGAAGTGTGTTTGTTCCTGGGGGTGGGTGGGGGGCATAGCTGGGAGGTAAGTTGTGACATCTTGTGTTTCAGTGTCTGTAGTATCGGGAGTGCTAAGGAGAAAGCTTTGGTTGCTGAACATACACAGTCCCTTATGTGAACATAGCTCCAGCCACATCTGAGAACAGCACTTTTCAGGTGTCCTCACTGCCTTCTTGTGAGAGTCCTGTTTCTCCACTGGTACTGGTAACACCCTGATTCACCCCAACAGCTCCTCAAGAGGGGTTGAGGATGTGTTATATCCTACAGCCTTCTCCTGGTCTGACAGCGCTCCCTCCTGTTATGGCCACTCTTGGTCAAACAGTGAAACAAGAAGATTGCGGGTGAGAACAATTGGCATGTGTGCACTTTATGAGCACTTATAACGACCCCAAGGCTTGATCCTCCCTAGAAAGGAAAGATTTCCCAGGAACTGTTAGAAGGTTGACTGCGTGAGGTAGCAGTAAGCTCTTCAGTGCACATTGTCCATGTTGGGCAGCACGTTACCTCAGTAATTAGCACTGTTGCTTCACAGCACCAGGATCCCGGGTTCGAATCCAGCCTCAGGTGACTGTCTGCGTAGGTTTCCTCTGGTGGTCTGATCTCCTTCCACTGTCCAGAGATGTGCAGGTTAGGTGGATTGGCCATGCTAAATTTCCATAGTCTGCGGGCTAGGTGGATGAGCCATGCTAAATTTCCATAGCGTGCAGGCTAGGTGGATTAGCCATGCTAAATTTCCATAGTCTGCGGGCTAGG
>JAHRHZ010000024.1:2818023-2853219 GCA_024137785.1 Ginglymostoma cirratum
GGTCTAGGCCCAAAACGTCAGCCTTCCTGCTTCTCTGATGCTGCTTGGCCTACTGTGTTCATCCAGCTCTACACCTTGTTATCTCTGTTATTGAGAATTCAAGGTCAGATTGGGATTGGTGCTAAATTCCTCTCTCCCCTTGTATCCCATCCACAGTACGTGTTGGACTCCTTCAGTACTGCTCTCATCTGTCAGTGAGCTGAGTACAGAGTTTATTAGGCGTAATAATCTTTTGTGTTCAGAAAGCATCCTTCTAATCTGAGCAAATCTGTGTCAGTATCATTATCTGAGGAGGGGACAAATTTCCAAAGTGAAATCTTGCGCACTTCCTATGACCTTTTCAGCTGCTGCAACTCATTTATGGTCTGTGTATCACTTACTGTCACTAAAGAACAACTATGTGTAACCAGTTCTGTGGGAAGCTGCATTTGAAGTCCTCTCAAAAAAAATTAAATAAAATTCAGGTCCAGAAATCTCACAGATACAACACAATGCACTTCCTTCATTTTAATCCTGAAAACCATCATCTTAGATTCATCCACCGAGTCCCTGAAGAAAGTAAATTTGAGCTGCCGACATGGATATATCATGATGATGTAATATATGGATAATTAATCTTAAAATCTCACCAAGGGACTTAAAAGACATGGACTTCGGTGTGAGGGTAAATGGTAAAAATAAGCTGATGCACTTTGAGATTATGGACAAACTCACTGTAGTGATTGTAACAAGGTCAGCCAGATGGACCCATAGAATATGAGTTCCCTGATTGAGGCTGTTAACATAATGAAAGCTTCAAATTTCTTTGGGGACGAGAATTCTTAACTGCAGGTCTTGCTTGAAAAAAAGACTTAAAAACAAAAACAAATGTGTAAAAACCAGACTGAACACCCTCCAATCGCAAACGCATCTGTTTAAAAATTTAAAACCCTGTTATGTTAAACTCAGGAATGAAAACAAGGGAAATTTATTCACCCTTCAGACTTGATCGTAACAGGGAATGCTCACAGTATGATTGAACAACAGTAAGGACTATAGTCCTGGAGAAGTAGAGACCTGTTGCGTGGTTATCCAGCTTCTGTTCCACCTCAACTGATGAGGATGAGGACAAAAATTAAAATCTCAGGCATCTATCTTTGTAGAGGAAGAATGACTTCTAAGAATGCATGGTTGCTCCATGCATTGGAGACAGTGTCAGGCAGTTCACAAACTGATGTTGTTCATCCAGGAGGATTCCACAAGATGTACTTGCGCAATGCTGATACACAGGGGGACAAAAATAACCATAGTCTTCTATGAACTGTGCGGCACATCTGCATAGAACCATCCATTCTTTGAAGAGCTCATTACATGAACTTGAGTACTCTGCCTACAACCAGTGGGAAAATTGGACTATAGGGGCATTGTAAGGGCACAGTTAATGAGATGAGTTTGAGATGTTTACACAAGATAACCCACTAAGCCTAGCAGAGAGAAACCCTTCATGAAACATGACAAAACTGACAACTAGCCTATTTGTGGTAAGCTTCAGCCTATCCTTTATGAATAAGTTTGATGGTGATTTGCCCATGAAATGTGAAGACCTTGGAGTTTTGTGTTAGTTGGTCTGACCCTTACAGACTTCAACCTATGTCAAGCTGTCTGCCAATATTGAAGCAGCTGCTCCTATGTTGAGTGTAAATTCTGTGCTAAAGCCTTGTGCTTTCACGCTGATGATCCAAATTCTGTTTTGATTCTTTTTGGCCTTCCCAAGGAATTTTGTCCTTTCGTTCTGCATCTTTAATTTCTTAAACAATTTCTTTGTTGTACACTTTAACCAGTTTTCAGCCTGACTCAGGCCTGCAATGCTTCTGAAGCACTCCGGTTAAAGGAAGCTTTTCTCCACTGACTTTATTTGTGCAATGTTCTATGAGATTTTGATCTCACTGCCCAGAGGGGAACAAAGGAAAGCTAAAATAACAGTAAATAGCCGAGAATGAATTTACTGGTGCACACTGAATCACTGTTTTGAGGTTTTCAAGACAAGTCGGACCATTATGCCATTCATATGCCATTCGGACCATTCATAAATTTCACTGGTTTCACCTTATGAGTGGTCAGTTTGTCTATTCGATTGCTATATCCTGTACTGCCCTTTCTCTTCTAGTCATTCTTACTTGATGCCTTTTTGATTACTGACCTTTCGTCCGCTGATATTTTCACCTCCTGTGGTTATGTGCTTTGTTGGCATTTTTTTAATTTCACCTGCTTCCACCAACTGTTTTCGCCATATTATTGCCCAGTTATATATAGTTATTATATGAGGCTTTTACTTAGAATTTTCTCCCACCAGTTTTGGTAGTTATGTGATCACATCACCTATGATATGGACTACCTCATCTCCATATTAACTACAGTAGACAACCAGCTTGACAAGTTTCACTGCATGGGCTTCAGTCAGGAATGAAGGTGGGGAACCTCATTTAGGCATACCCTGTGCCTATCTGGGGCATCATCCCCCAAGGTAGTATCCCAGTATCCCTACTTAGTGCCTCTTTCTCTGCCTCTGAAACTAACCCCACCCCCAACCTCCACCCCCTTGCTGAGTTCTCCAAACCTTCCCCAAGCAAAAGCATGGATTTACCTTTAAGCCCTGTATCTATGTTCTTCATCCCTGGGGACTGTGTGCACTCCCAGTAGCAGTGTCAACTTGTTTTTGACACTTGTGATATAAGGTGTGTGATTCATCTATATTTTTCATCATTTATTTTGAATCTTTGGATTTTGAACTAGTGCCATGTAGGTTTTCTGCATGCGTGAAGAGGTTTAATGATTAACTTGTGAGTATTTCTGTAGCCATGATGATTTATTTTTTAAAAAATGACATATAGTTCTTAGAGGTTAATTGAAATTTATTTACATTGGGAGGATTTTATGAGACAATAGAGTAAACAGTTGTGCATTAGACTTTGGGTAGAAGGTTCCAAAAAGTGTTTTTTCTTTGGTGTGGGGAAACACCCTTAGCTTTTGATTTCAGGTTTGCAGAGGTGTGGGCTGAAGCTGCATATTTAGACAATTGCTCTTGAAGAAGAGAGATAATTATGAAATAGGTTACCTCAGTGCAAAGAGTTAGTTTGAATGTTCCAGACCAGAAGTGTTTGGTTAAGACCTTGAAGGGGTTATTTGAAGTAAAGTAAGTATAAGCTCAGTTTTATGAAGTCTCAAGGAAAAGGCTATCAATTTCTCAAGATGAGGAATTGACGCTACAGTTAAAATTAAGCCCCATAGATATGATAGAGAAGGATTTCCCTCAATTGTGAGACTGCAAAGGAGTGCTGCTGGGATTAATTGGATTGTATTTTCAAATCTTTAAACTTTTGCTATGTGTATATAGTTTGGTTAATTCCACTTTCTTCTTGCGTGATAAACTTTTATTTTGTTGGTAAAACCAAATGTGCATTATTGAGTGCTTGTATTTCAGAGAAAACCCACCTTGTTAACACATAAAAATAAACAAAATGTTACCTTTAATATATAGATATTATCTTATGTTAAATATCTTTCTGCCTAGATTTCAATCTAGGATCTTGTGTGTCTGGTAATAATATCCGCTGGAATCATAACACACTGTTGGGATTATTTATCTACCCAGATAATCAAACTGGCCATTTGTGTGGGCAGAGATAGAAGGCCCAACCTCACCTCATTAAGGGTGCTCCTAAGGTATTATCGCTGTAGAGGAGACAGATTTAAAGTCAGCATGGTGACAACCAAGTTCTCAACTAGGAAGACGCGATAGGGAAATTTAGCCCCTGGATTTCTCCCCTCACCCTTCAACTTGAAAGGTACGGGGTCATGGTGAAGAACTGCAAATTATCCAGCAATTTGTAGCTATTTGGAGTTCATGGAGTATTACTTTCTTGCAGGAAATTGCTGCTCATTTGCTCACTAATAACATTAGGTACATTAAACAGGCAGCAAAATCTGGGTATTTCACCACTTCTTTAATTATTGCCAGGATGCAATCCGGACAAGACAGTCATAAGGTTGAGTAAACATATTTAATTAGTGGCGACTGGAATTATGAGTCATGCACTCTTGGCATAAGAAGAAATATTTGCAATTTGCTTGCGATTGTCATCACTAAACAATGTGCCTGTAATTAAGTTAAGTATATGACTATCTTAACAGTGTAAAGCCTATTCAGCTGTGTATCCTGTTCAGTTGGAAAATACTTTCTTTACCTTGTTGAATCATAAGCATTGACGTCCTTATGAATTAAACGAAAATAATTTAAAATTGTGATAATCAGAAAAGATTACAAGGAATTAATCTAATCCAATTGTTCCAATTGCAGCTCCTGAAAATCAACTAAGTCCAAGAAATATTTGCAACTTGCTCTGCTTGTGATTCTCATCACTAAACAATGTGCCTGTAATTAAGTATATAAATATTTTAAAACTGTATAGCCCATTTAGCCATGTAATCCAACATGTGCAGGTTAGGTGGATTGGCCATGCTAAATTGCACGTAGTGTTCAGGGATGTGTAGGTCAGGTGGATTAACCATGGAAATGCAGGGTCACGGGAATAGTTTAGGGTGATAAGTCTGGGTGGGATGCTCCTTGGAGAGTCAGTGTGGACTTGTAGGGCTGAATGGCCTGTTTCCACACTGTAGGGATTCTATGGTCTATGATCTAAGTCCTTAGGTCAGACGATGAGAATGGTTTTCATCCAACCTGTTGACTGCTAATTAAAAATTAGCCGATTATTTACACCCTCAGGTCCTCAGTGACTCTGATGTTAATGTGCAGTGATCCGCAGGTAAAACAAGTGGAAGCCTCATAAATTCGGGCAAAGCAACAGATCCTATCACACAAGTAGGGCTCAGGTATGGTTTTGGCTGTGGTCTGAGTGAGGAAGAGAATTTAGGGAACAGACACATGCAAAATGAGAGAGATACGAAGGGGACACTGTTGCATTTTTTAAAATAAAGTTCATTCGTGGTATGTGGGCATTGCAAGCTGGGCCAGAATTTATTTCCCGATCTTAGATGCCCTTGAGGAGGATGTGGTGAGAAATCTTCTTGAACCGCTGTCGTCCTTGTGCTGCAGGTAGACCCAGAATTCCACTAGAGAGGGAATTCCAGAATTTTGTCCCAACACCATTGAAGGAACAACAATATATTTCCAAGTCAGGGTGCTCAGTGCCTTAGGGGAACTTTTAGATGGTGGTGTTCTCATTCAGGAACAGAAAACCATATGATAAGCATTCAGATGGAGGGGTGGTTGTAAATAAGTGAGGTGACAGAACAATGAGGCTGAAACAGAAAGAGGCATGAAAGTTACAGTTAAGAAGACTTAGGAAACAGTGCGAAAGAGAGAAGGATAGGGTGAGCCAGAATTTTCTGCTTGTTATGGAATAGGAACATTCCTCCCCTGCTGTCAAATTTCTGACTACTTTGCCTGAGATAAGGATCGTTGGACATGGGGAATGGGATCCCAGCTGAATGTACAATGAAATTGAAATGTCAATATGGCAGGACATAATCACAGACTTAAAGGGATTGGATGATCTGAAGAAGAGAAGGAAAATAATCTGAGTTTGTCCCTGAGACTAAAGACTGAGGTCATGGTCTGAGAAGGGGTTGAAATGGGTGCATTATTGGGGTTCATACTCCCAGGATTACCACCATCTTGAAGCATTTTGTAGCATTCAGAATTAGATAACATCTTTACCTGCAACACAGGGTTAACTGGGGGAAAGTTAGTCACTTGTACTTGTCAGTTGCTAATATTTGAACCAAAGCAGGTACACATGAAAACATTCAGTCTTACTAGTATAGTCCAGTTGAGTTGAAAGTGGCTTTTTAATTTTTTTTATGTGTGTAAAAGGGGACATATGGGAGAGAAATGGACCAAGAAGCTGGAACCCTACAAGTGTTTGCGTGGTCTCCATGGAGATTGGAAAGTTCAGTCTGGTGAATAGGAGTGCTATAAGCCATAGTGCTACATATTTCCATTATTGTTTGAGCAATATTTTTCCCAATAAAGTATTGAGGAATATTAGGTATTTGGAAGATTGATGCCGTCGTTTTTGGTGCCTGCAGCACAAACACTGTTCCCTTACTCTTACAGGGTGCATCACGACGCATGTAGATAGAATGATAATCTGGCTGGTGAATCCAGATTCAGGCAACAATAGTCTAAGAATAAGGGGCAAGGTCACTTATGACTGAACTGAGGTGGAATTTCTTCATTCAGGGACTGGAGGATCTTTGGAATATTTTACTGTAGGGATCTGTGGAAGTTTAACCATTGAGCATGCTGAAGATGGAAACCCATAGATTTCTGGAGACTAATGTCTCATGATGGTGGATCAGAACCCCAAAGTATTTATAGACAATTTCTACTTTTAACTCCAAAATGAGTTGTTTTTGAAAAGAGGACTGCTACAGGGAAAAAAAAACCTGCAAGTTTAAATTCAGTGACTATCTGAAGCTCATGGAAGTTTGCATCTATTAATTGTTAGGAAAGCAGGGACAGAATTAAAAAGAAGTGATACCATCAGATGTTCTCTCCTTTCTCAGCAGAAACCCACCTCTTACAGGCATGACAGTTTCATCCTTCAGGAATATATAAAAAAATAAAAAAGCCAGTTTCAACTCAACTGGGCTATACTGGTAAGACTGAATGTTTTCATGTGTATCAGCTTTGGTTCAAATATTAGCAATTGACAAGTTTCCCTCAGTTAACCCTGAGTTGCAGGTAAAGATGTTATCTAACTCTGAATGCTACAAAATGTTAACACAAAGGAAATAGGACAACAAAACAACTCTCCTCACATTCCCCCCACCCCACACCCTGAATACTAAATCTCAATCGTAGTCAAAAGGAATCAAAAGTGCAGAATCCCAATCAGTCTAAAAATTGTGACACTGACTGGTCAATTACCAACCCTCAACACTATTGGTAACCTCCAATGTATTGGCCAGGACATTCAACTATTCACTGTTCACAAACAATTCAGAAACTGATCCATGTATCTGTTTTAATTTTCTTTCATCCTTTTTGACTCACCTCCTGTTTCTAATTTGTGTGCATGTGGCATTACTAATTCTTCTCACGTTTAGTAATTAATAAACTCACTCTTTGTTCACTCGAGAAGGCCTGTTTAAAATGGTTCCTTTTGATACACAAGTTAACTTGGCTCTGGGAGATAGGTAGCCACTACGGAAGGGATCATTTAAAAATTAATCTTGTGCAACCAACTGAGGGGTCAGGTGAATAAAGACAACTCTCTTTCGACAAGTGCTCAATGATTTCAGGTTAATAACTGGGACCATAACAAAGTGGGGAACATCACCAGGGTCTGGACATAACAAATGACATCAACAGAAGATATGAAGGTAGTGCAGAAAAGTGGCAATGAGTTAGATGGTCAGCCATCAACACAGGACCCAGATAAGGACTTCTGATTACATATTTGTGTGATCACTTACATCACCTATTTCCACCTCTATTATGAATTTGTTAGCTCAGTTGGCTGGATAGCCAGATTGCAATATAGAATGATGACAACAGTGCGAGTTCAGTTCCTGCTGAGCTTATCATGAAGGGCTCTCCTTCTCAATCTTTCCCCTTGCCTCATCCACCAGTCATTGTTCTGTAATGAGAGAGCAGCCCTATGGCCTTCTGAACTATAGAAACTTTACCTTTAAGTCAACTGACGTCACCCATCTCAGCGCATTTGCTGCTGAAATCCATCTTTCATGCCTTTATTACCTTTGAGCTTGATTATTCTGTGTAATGAGATCAACCAGATTGACCTCATAGAATATGAATTCCCCAACTGGGGCTGTTAACCTGGTCCAATCAGGGAGCCCTGGCTGATAGATATAAACAGGAGTGTCAGGGGTTCAGCTCACTCTGAGAGCTGGCTCTGAGGGAGCTGGATCAGTGTCAAGGACTCTCCATGTGTAAATAAAGGATGACCTGTTGACAGGATACTGGCCTCTGTGGAGTTTTTTCATATTCCACAGACTCAGGTTTGTTTCCCCCATTCTACACTCCATAAACTTGAGGTCACCTAAAGCTCAGATATGCCCCAAGTTCTGGAATTTCCTCAATTTACCTCCTCTCCTCTTTAGCTCACTTTCCTCCTTTAAGCACTTACTCAAATCATCTAAGTGTCATAGATAACATGGCGTGGGGCTGGATGAACACAGCAGGCCAAGCAGCATCATAGGAGCAGGAAAACTTGATGTTTCGGGCCTAGACCCTTCATCAGAAATGGGGGAGGGGAAGAGGGTTCTGAAATAAATAGGGAGAGAGGGGGAGGCGGATAGTGGATGGATAGAGGAGGGGATAGGTGGAGAGGAGGCAGACAAGTCGAAGAGGCGGGGATGGAGCCGGTAAAGGTGAGTGTAGGTTGGGGGGGTAGGGAGGAGATAGGTCAGTCCAGGGAGGATGGACAGGTCAAGGGGGCGGGATGATGTTAGTAGATAGGAGATGGGGGTGGGGCTTGAGGTGGGAGGAGGGGATAGGTGAGAGGGAAAACAGGTTAGGGAAGTGGAGATGAGCTGGGCTGGTTTTGGGATGCGGTTGGGGGAGGGGAGATTTTGAAGCTTGTGAAATCCACATTGATGCCATTGGGCTGCAGGGTTCCCAGGCTGAATATGATTTGCTGTTCCTGCAGCCTTCGGGTGGCATCACTGTGGCATTGCAGGAGGCTCAGGATGGACATGTCATCTGAGGAATGGGAGGGGGAGTTGAAATGGTTCGTGACTGGGAGGTGCAGTTGTTTGTTGCGAACTGAGTGCAGGTGTTCTGCAAAGCGGTCCCCAAGCCTCCGCTTGGTTTCCCCGATGTAGAGGAAGCCACAACGGGTACAGCGCTGTCTGCCTCCTCTCCACCTATCCTCTCCTCTATCCATCCTCTATCTGCCTCCCCCTCTCTCCCTATTTATTTCAGAACCCTCTTCCCCTCCCCCATTTCTGATGAAGGGTCTAGGCCCGAAACGTCAAGTTTTCCTGCTCCTATGATGCTGCTTGGCCTGCTGTGTTCATCCAACCCCATGCCATGTTATCTCAATTCTCCAGCATCTGCAGTACCTTTTATCTCTCATCTAAATGTCATATTTTGTTTCGTAACATTCTTGTCATCTTCCAAGGGACATTTTATTATGTTTCACTTTGCTGGTGTTATCATTGTCTTATCCCAATCCCTCTTTCCTCCATCCCGGCCATTTCCCTGTAAACTGTGCTGCCAACTCATTCAGTTGTAGTAGGGTAGTGGAACATGTAGTTGGAGAAGTCAAAGAGAGTAGGAGGGGGAGACATATCCAGCTGTGACTCTATTCATTCCATGTCAGCAAGTTGATTTCAGTCATCTCTTCTTTGAGGGATGGTTGACAATGAACAAATTTGTGGCTTTGTTTAACTAAGTCTACTGGGAATGTAAAAACAAAACATTGTAGATTCTGGAAATTTGAAGCGTTGGATCAGCCATGCTTATATTCGATGGTGAAGCAGGTTTGATGCACTGGTTGGTCCACTGCAGGTACTTTGGATTATCTTATTTATTACTGAAGGTGTATTGTATTACCGAGAGAATGGGAGAGGGAATTTCAACTTCTCCAAAATGTTCCTCATGTAAAAGTTGACCATCCACTGCTTGACTACATCCTAGGAACACAAGCTTTACGTGAGTATATACGATGCTCAAGATGTAATAATGTGACACATCCTCAGTACACTTTGAGTAATCAATAAGATAATCCAAAGTAATTGCAGTAGGCCATTCAGCCTATCAGACCTCCTTCATCATTTAATGCAAACATGGCTGATGGAATACTTCAATGTCTTTTACCCACACTATACCCATAATCTTTTATCCCCCTGGTCATCAGAACTCCATCAAATCTCAACTTTAACCATACTTGAAGACTGAGTTTTCACAGCACTGTTGGGCGCAGAAATTCAGTTATTCACAACCTCTCTTCATCTTGGTCCTAAATGGTATCCCTTTGTTTTTAGATCGTGCTCCCTTTTCTTAAACAACATCTTACCTGCGTCCACCCCATCTAACCCTTTAAGTATTTTTTAAAAGTTACAGCAAGATCATTTCTCATTCTTTGAAGCTCGAAAAAACACAGGCTGAGTTTGCCTAATGTTTCTTTCGGACAGTCCCACCAAGCTGAGGACAAGTCTGATGAACCTTTATTGCACTCCCTCCATGACAATAATATCCTTCATGAGGTAAGGAGACCAAAACAGTACACTGTACCCAGCTGGAGTCTAACCAAGTTCCTAAACAATGGAAGCAAAATTTCGCTGCTCCTGTACTCATATCCTCTAGCGATAAAGAATAACATTCCAATAGCTTTCTTAATAGTTTGCTGCACCCACATGTATACTTACACTTACATTTAAGGCACTTTGCATATACATTCCAGCGGTCAGAGTAGATGACCTGATATGTTCTATATCGTATTCTATCGGCCATGTTCTTGGCCTTTCACTAAATTTGTCCAAATCTTCCGGAAGCTATTTCATATCTTCACCAGAACACACATTTCCACTTAGCTTTGTATGATCTCTAGGCTTGGAAAAACTACATTTAGACCCTGCAATAACTCAGGAACCCTATCTGGTAAAAAAATATCCTTTACTGTTGAACACCAAAGTAAAGCCACTATTCATGGAGTACATAGGCTAGTCTCAGCTTGGGACAGACAAATCTGCAAATCCATCCCTGAGCCTGCCTTACAGAGGGCTCAGGTGATGAGTTCTAGTGGGACAGGCCATTGCCTGTTTCCAAGAGAACTCATACTCACCGAACTCCATAGGGAGATTATTTAGTGATTCCCAAAGGCATTTAGGGATTATCACAGTCCCCAACTCTAAATCATTTCTATACATTGTGAACAGCTGGACCCAAGTAATAATCCTTGCGGTACCCCACGAGTTACAGTCTGCCAACACGAGGAAGACCCATTTATTCCTGCAATTTGTTTCCTGTTAGTCAATCATTAATCCATACCAGTACATCACTTCCTATCCCACGTGCTTTAATTTTTCAAACCAGCCTCCTGTGGGGAACTTTATGAAAAGCCTTCTGAAAATCTAAGGATACTACATCCATTGGCTCTCATTTATCAATTTGTTTAGCAGCATCTTCAAAATACTCTGACAAGTATGCCAGTCATGATTTCCCATTCACAAACCCATGCTGACTATACCCAGCCAGATCATTTTTATTCATTTATCACATCCCTAATGACAGATTCGAGCATTTTCCCGCTAATCAAAATCATTTACTAATTTATTAGCCTGTTTTTTTTTATTTTAAGCCCAATGTGCACACTGCAAACATCAGAACACTTTTTTATGACATGTCACATGGTAGCCTGTCGTTTGTATGATGTTGTGGTCAGTTAGCTCAGTTGGCTGGACAGCCAGTTTGTGATATAGCACGATGCCAACAGTATAGATTCAATGAAGTCAACACAAAGGTCCCAACTTCCCCACTTCACCTCTCACCTGAGGTGTGGTGACCCTTAAGACCCCTTGTACAGAGGATGAACTCTATTTATGTAATTTCTTTTTGTAACTCAAAATGGTGCTGCGTTGTGGTGAAAAAAACACTTTTCACTGTTTCTTTCCTGATCTATGTGACAATAAATAATTCATAAACTCAGGTTAAACTCACTCATCTCTCTGTAAAGAGAGATCAGCCCTGTGGTTTCCTGGGACTAAAGTGCCTTTATTTATTATTTGTTGAATGTGATTTTTAAAAATTGCTATTAATCATTGTGACAAGATTTGTCTGATTTCATTTGTCTGGGCATGCAGTCTGCCTTAGGATTGCAAAGGAAGATTTTCACATTATTTTTGATTCTGTGGGAAAGAATACAGAACAACACAGAATAGTTCAAGCTACTGGCAGACCTTGAATGAATCCAACACCGAATCTCAGAATGATGTTGCACAGAAAGAGGTCGTTCTGCTTGTCATTTCTATCCTGGCCCCTCGGTTGATCCATCCAATTAGTCCACTCTCCCGCTATCCAACTCAAATCTGTATGGGGTACTATTAAATCAACTGTGATCATCCTTTCAGATCGCGTGTTTTATGTCACCCATTGGGGAAAATGTATTTCCTTATGTTGTCTTTGATGTCTATTGCTAATTGTCTTAATTCTGGGCCCTCGCTGAGCTTTTTATCACTGAACAGTTCATTTCATTCCAACAAAAAGATTTAAATGCCAGGTTTGACAAGGTGAAAGACCAACTCCTCCTTCTAAGCTTTTCATAGAAATCACATATTTTCATAGAATCCCCTACAGTGTTGAAACAGACCATTTGGCCCAACAAGCCCATACTGACTCTCAGAGTATCTCACCCAGACCTATCCTCCTATAACCTTCTTAATCTACACATCCCTGAACATTATGGGAAATTTAGCATAGCCAATCCACCTAGCCTGCACATCTTTGGACTGTGGGAGGAAACCGGAGCACCCGGAGGAAACCCACGCAGACACAGGGAGAATGTGCAAACTCCACACAGACAGTCACCCAGGTCCCTGGTCCTGTGAGGCCACAGTGCTAACCACTGAGCTACTGTGCCGCCCCAAAATTCCTATGCCAATGGGTGAAAGTTTGGTTTCTGACTACTTTTTGTAGACTTGGTGAAACATTTTTCGTTCCAGACTTAGTCAGACCCCACCATCCCCCCTATTAGTTTCAATGCTACTTCCTAGAACTTTGCTTCTAATATGTATCCCATCACTACAGAATAAATGATAGTTGTTGCATTTGGGAGACTAAATATCCATAGGTCCGTGGAGGTAGCAGGACAGGTCAATAAGAAAGCATATGGAATCCTTTCCTTTATTAGTTGAGACACAGAATATAAGAGTAGGTTGGTACGTCAGTACTGTATAAATCATTAGTTAGGCCACAATTTTGAGTACTTTGTGCATTTCTGGTCACCTCAACAGAAAGATAGAATTGCACCAGAGAAGGTAAAGAGGAAATGTTGTCAGGATTGGAAATCTGCAGCTACAGGGGAAGATTGGGTAGGCTGGGGTTCTTTGCCTTTGAACTGAGGAGGCTGAGGGGTGATTTGATTCCTAATTCTGAGGGACCTGCATGGAGTGATTGTTAAGGCACTGTGGAGGGAACATTCTTAATCAAGGCTGGCATTGGTACAATAGCTAGTGATTACCTTGATTCAAGAGGTTGCGTTGTAGAATGGGTTTGGGTGGAATTAGAGGGTAGTAATAGAAAGAAGCCACCTGCAGGGGTCCTTGAACAGTGATGTTGAAAACATTGTGCAAGAAATATTGGGTGCTTATAAGAAAGGGATGGCAATAACTATGGACAATTTTAACTTACATATAAACTGAAATGGCAGATCAACAATGACAACCTGGACAAGGATTTCATTGAATGCTTTTGAGATAGTTTCTTAGAGTAGTTCATTCTGGAACCAATAATAGAGCAGGTTAAACTAGACTTGACAGTGTGTAATATGATAAGAAAAAAGAATGACCTCAGAATAGAGGTGCTCCTACACAGCAAAATCACAATATGATTAGAATTTTACATTTAATTTGATAAAGAGAAGAGTCAGTCTAAGACTAGCATTTTAAATTGAAGGAAGGTTAACTATATGGGCATTAAAACGGAGCTGGATAAAGTGAACTGGATACTAGGCTAAGATATAGTTTAATAGAAAACCATTGGCAGATATTTAACTGGAGATTTGAGAATACTGGGAATAAGAACTGTATACTCCTATTATAAAGAAAATACTGAGTGTAGATCGATCGTCTGTTGTTAACTGAAGTTAAGGCAAGCATTAAACTTAAAGAAAAAGCATATAATTACGCAAACATGAGTGGCAGTTCAGATGATTGGACAGAATACTAAGAAATATAAAATGCAGAGAGCAAGAGTTTCCACAGGTATTTAAAAAAGAAAAAAAAAGAATGTTGGCCCTCTGTAGAGTCAGTGAATGAGGAACTAGTAGTAGATATTAAGGAACTGGGGTGTGGAATGAACAAATGTATTGCTTCTCTCTTCTCTGTCTAGGAAACAAAAATAATTCCAGTAATAGATTTTAATCAGGAAGTGGGAGAGAGGAACTTGGTGAAATTGCAAATGTTAGGGAAACAGAATTGCGCAGCTAAAAGATGAAACTGAGAGCTGTCACAATGGACTTCATCCTAGGATTTTAAAAGAGGTGACCAATGAGATAGCAGATGTATTGATGTTAATTTTCCACAGTATGCTAGATTCTGGTAAGGTTGCAGAAAGTAGCAAATGCACCTTCTCTATTCAAGAATGGGATGCTCCAGAAAACAGGACACAATAGGCCAGATAGCTTGATGTCTGTTGTGGGGAAATATTAGAATAAATCATTAAAAACCTGGATCTGGAGAGAAGCTAACGACAATCAAAGGAGTCAACATGGTGTTTGAATGCATATTTAGCTGACTTATTAGAGTTCTTTGAAGCAGTAACATGCTCTGTGGATAAGGGACACTGCAGATGTATTGTACGTTGATTTCCAGAAGGCATTTGAAAGATGCCAAATAACAGGTTATTTTGCAAAGTTGTAGGGGGTGACATATTAGCATGGATAGAAGTTCGGCTGAAAACAGAGACCATGTGTAAATGGGTCTTCTGGTGATTGGCAGGATATCATCAGTAGAGTCCGGCAAGGATCTACAATCAAGATCAATGACTTAGCTGTTGACATGACCAAGATTCATGGGAAAGCACATGGTAAAAGAACATAACGAGAATGCAATTGGATACAGCTAGGTTCAGTGAGGGGGCGAAAATCTGGCAGCTAGAATATAATATGGGGGAATATGAAGTTTGTCACTTTGGCAAGAAGGATAAAAAGCAAAGTATTACTTAAATAGAGAAGGACTACAGAATTCTGAGATGCAGAGGGATTTGGAGTTCTAGTTCACAAGTCACTAAGAGTCAGTATACAGCTAATGTGAGTAATTAAGAAGCTTAATGGAATGTTATCCTTTATTATGGTAGGAATTGAACATAAAAGTGAGAATAAAATTGAGAATTCTTTGCTTCAGTTATATAGGACATTGGTGAGACCACATCTCAAAAACTGTACAGTTTTGGCCTCCTTATTTAAGGAAGGATGTAAATGTGTTGAAGACAGTTCAGAAGAGTTTTAATAGATTAATACCTGGAACAAGTGAGTTGTCTTATGAGGAGACACTGGATGGAAAGAGCTTGTTTCTAGGGGTGTTTAGAAGAGAGAGGTGAGACTTGATTGAATTGGATAAGATCCCGAATAGTCTTGATGAGGTGAACATAGAAAGGAAGTTTCCACTTGTATATGTGTGCCAAGAACTTGAGGGCACTGTTTGTAAATTAGGGGTCATCCTTTACTACTCTTCATTTCCCATGTGCTGTCCCTCTAGAGGGTCAACATTCTAATCACTATTTTCCTGTATATAATAGTTAGTTGCAATAAATGTCTACTTTGGATTCTTCAATACCGCAATATTCATCCACAGCTTATTATGTTATGGAAGATAAACATTGCCATATCGGGGGCAAACTCACACTACATCTCGAGTAACTTCCCCAGCAAAAGGAAATTGGAGCTGCGAGCAATAATGGTACAGCCTTCAATCTGCACATTGATTGGGCAAATCAGATCAGTATCATAACTGTAGAGGATGAATTTTTGATGTGTTATAGGATGGCCTTCTGGGCCAATACATTGAGGAACCAACTAGAGAACAGGCCATGCTAGACTGGGTATCATGTAATGAGAAAGGAATAATTGGTAGTTTAGTTCTCCAAGGCCCCGTGGGGATCTGTGACCATAATATGATTGAATTCCTCATCATGATGGAGAGTGGTATGGTTGATTCTGAGACTTGGGTCCTGAATCTAAATGAAAGACACTACAATGGTATGAGGTATGAACAAGCTATGATAGATTGGGGAAAGTTACCTAAAGGGATGTCCGTGTTGATGGCAAACATTTAAAGAGCACATGGTGGAAATGCAACAATTGTTCATTACTGACTGGCACAAAAATAAAACAGAACTGGTGGTCCAACCAAGGCTAACAAGAGAAATTAGGTATAGACTTAGATCCAAGGAAGGGGCATATAAATTGGCCAAAACAGCAACTGACGAGAGGATTGGGAGCAGTTTCAATTTCAGCAAAGGAGGACAAATGGATTGATTGGGAGGGGGAAGATAGAGTAAGCTTGCAGTGAACGTACAACTTGACTGCAAAAGTTCTGTAAGTACGTGAAAAGGAAAAGATTGATGAAAACGAATTGTAGGTCCCTTACAATCAGAAACAGCAGAAGTTATAGTGAGGAACAAAAAGATGAGAGACCAATTAAATACTTTGCCTTCAGAAAAGAGGACACAAATAAAGTCCCAAAACTGTTGAGGAACAAATTGTCTAATGAGAGAGAGAAACTGAAGGAAATCAGAATTGACAGGGAAATGGTGTTAGGGAAACTAACAGGATTTAAGGCCAATCAATCCCCACGGCCCATTAATCTACATCCCAATATACATAAGGAAGTGAACTAGAAATAGTTATTTCTGAAGAAGGACCCCGACCCAAAACGTCAGCTTTCCTGCTCCTCTGATGCTGCCTGGCCTGCTGTGTTCCTCCAGCTCCACACTGTGTTAACTAGAAATTGTGCGTGTGTTGGTCGTCATTTTTCAAGATTCTATAGACTCTGAAACAGTTCCCATAGATTGGAAGGTAGCTAATGTAACCCCACTATTTAAAAAATGAAATAGAAAGAAAACAGGGAATTATAGACTGGTCAGCCTGACGTGGTAGTGGGAAAAATGCTAGAGTCCTCTATAAAAGATTCAAGAGCGGATCACATGGAAAGCAATGACTGAATTAATAGAATCAGCATGATTTACAAAGGGGAAATCAGGCTTGACAAACCTACTGGACTTTTCTGAGGATGTAGCTAACAGTGTGGATAAGGCAGAGCCAGTGAATGTGGTTTCTTGGATCTTCAGAAGGCTTTTGATAAGGTTCCGCATAAGAGATTAGAATGTAAAATTAAAGTCCATTCGATTAGGGTTAGTACTGACATGGATAGAAAACTGGCTGGAGGCAGGAAACAAAGAATAGGAATAAACTGATCATTTCTCCGAGTGGTAGGCGGTAATTAGCGAGGTACCGCAGGGATCAATACTTGAAACCCAGCTATTTACAGAAGATATTAATGATTTAGATGAGGAAACTACATGTAATAATTTCCAGTTTGCAAGCGACACAAAGCTGGGCAAGATGGTGAGCTGTGACGAGGATACAGAGATTCTTCAGTGTGATTTGAACAAGTTGAGTGAGTGGGCAAATAAACGGCAAACGGTAGATGCAAATGAGGTTATTTACTTTGGTAGCAAAAACAGAAGGAAGATTTTTTGAATAGCGGTATATTGGGAAAGAGGGAGGTGAATGAAACCTGGATGTCTCTGTACACCAGTTACTGAAAGTAAGCTTGCAGGTGCAGCAGGTAGTGAAGGTATGCCAGCCTTCATAGTGAGACGATTAGAGTGCAGGAACAGGGACTTGCTACAACTGCACAGGGCCTTGGACAGACCACAGCTGGTGTATGGTGTGTGATTTTTTTTAATCTGAGGAAGGATATTCTGGCTGTGGAAGGGATGCAATGAAGATTTACTAAATTGATTCCTGGGAAAGCAAAACTGACATATGAAGAGAGACTGGATTGGTTGGGACTATGATCACTGGAGTTTAGAAGAATAAGGGGACGGGGGTTGGAATCTCATTAAAAAAACCTATAAAACTTGAAGAGGACCGGACAGGGTAAACACAGGAAGGATGTTCCTGATACCTAGGGAGTCGAGGACCAGAGGTCACAGTTTATGGATATGGTGTATATCATTTGGGACTGAGACAAGGAGAAATTTCTTCTTATGGAAAGTGGTGAGCAGTTTGAGGCCAAAACATTGAATGTTTTCAAAAAAGGAGCTAGATATAGTTCTTAGGACTAAAGAAATTCTTGGTTATGGAGAGAAAGCAGGTACAGGGGACGGAGTTGGGAGATAAGCCATGACCATATTGATTAGGAGACCAGGTTCGAGGGGCCGAATGGCCTATTCAGTTTCCTATTTTCTATGTTTCTATGACTCAAACATTCCATTCCAACTTTTCCAAGGACTTGTCATCAATCAAATCATGCCAATCTGTTATATAATGGAGCAATTACGTAAGTTTCGTGGCAAGGCTGAAACTGACTACAAAGATGTGACAAGACAAGTGAAGGTGTATTTCAGATGTTTAGACAATGGCTGGAATGCAGCCAATTTGCTTCGGGAACTGTTGGTTAGCTCATCGCATTGCTCAGGAAATTAAACCACGTGCTTTAAAACTGCACTTGGAAACCAATTTTATGAATTTTTCTCTTCATATTTTGTTAAGCATTTGCCAATTTATGCAATTCAGCCTGAATAAATCACTTGCTGGAGTGGTCAGAATGAAATGAATTAAAATTTTAGTATTATCTGTGGATAAGCCAGCAGCTTCGACTTATGTTTTTACTGCCTCCTTTTGGATCTGGGCCAATGGGTGGAAATTCATCGATTGCGAGATTAGTCAGACTATAAATGCAGTGACTTTGGTGCAAAGAAGCAGAGGATTGCCCGAGTCTGTACAATCAGCAACTAAAAAAGAAATGATGAACTGCAGAGCTATCTTCATCATCTTAGCCATCGTGATGCTTTCTAGACATTTGACAGATGGTAAGAGATTTGTTGTGCTTCTCATGGACTCTAATCATATTGTTCACTTGCTGAATTGCAATGTTATAGTAGAAATCTTCAACTTGATACAAAATAGGGTACACCTTAACCTGTGAGAGATTGCATGAGAGGCTTTTTTTTATGCTACTGTCTCGTCATTTTTGAATTACGAAAAGACCTGCCCAGCATCAAGATGCGGTGACCATTTGCAAATGGGTCCATGGGCTGTAGCTCTCGCAGAAATTTAGAAGTTAGAGGATGATCTGATTGAAGTCTTCAAGCTTTTAATAGGAAAAGACAGGGTAAATAAAGATAGACTATTTCTACGAGTTGGAGATTCTAGAACTAAGGGGCATATTCTGAGAAGTAGGGCCAGACTGTGCAGAAGAGATATTAGGAAGCACTTCTACACACAAAGTGGGTTAGAGACTTGGGACTCTCTTTCACAGCCTGTGGTTGATGTCAGATTAGTTGTTATGGTTAAATCTGAGAGAGATCAATTTTTACTCAGCAAAGGCATTAAGGGATATGGATGAAAGGTAGATATATGGAATTAGGCTGCAGATCAGCCATGATCTCATTGAATAGTGGAACAGGTTCAAAGGGCTGAATGGCCTACTCCTGTTCCTATGTTTCTAGATGCTTCCTGCCTCAATCTGGCAGCCTTTTACTTCTTAATGGTAAAATAGTTCTAAATGCTGACATGGTTTCATAATGTAGGAGAAAGATCCGCAAAGAGAGGGTTATAAAAAAGATTGTGAGAAACTACAGAATTAGATCTTAACACTTCATGTCTCTCTGTCCAGGCCGAGCCATTGGTGCAGTGAAAATCAGTCTGCGTTGTCAATGTATCAAATCCACACACGATATCATCCCCCAAAAGTTTATCAAGAATCTTGAAATCGTACCTGCGGGTCCACACTGCGCCAAAGTTCAAATCATGTGAGTAACTTCATTGGAGATCCTTAGGTGCATTGTTGAAAGATGTGGTGACCCAGTTTATTGATCCTTACCCTGAATGCATGGTATGAGAAAGAGCAGAGCGATTGGCACAGAATCCCCACAATTATTGCACAGCTCGGAAATAAACAAGATAACCAGTTGCACCCTTTCAATACACCCAAACTAAAAGGTCAAAATAACATCGTTTGTGTTTTCTTTTCAGTGCAACCCTTAGAAAAGGAAGGAAGGTCTGCGTGAATCCAGAGGCACATTGGATACAAAAGATAAGAAGGGTTTTGCAATGGTACATTTTTATTTTGTACAAATTCCTAATACTGTGCATTATTTTTATTGTGAGGGGCTTCCTATTTTTGAAAGCCCCAAAACATAAAACCAGTATTCTGTTGCTAATGACAAATCCTTTTTCTTTCATAGGGAAGAAGATAAGTGAGGGAAGATGGACAATCCCTTAGAACTGGTTAATACCTTCTGCAAGATTGCCGTTATTTCTGGTGGTTACGTTGGTCCAGCCTTTCCTGTTTGAAAGGATGCCCGTTATTAACACTCTAAACTGGCTGAAGTTGAAATAAGAAGCTTGTATCTTGTCCTGACAGGTCATGTATTAATTTCCTCACACCTACAGACCAATCTTGACTGTTGGCTTGTTCACAAGCTCCGTGTTCTCTCAGAGGTTAATTTAATTTTCTTTAATTGGAGTCTCAGTCTAGAGTGAAGGGTGAGAGAGGGCACAGGGTCATTACTGATGGTCAGTACATTTGCACTGGTTTAAGTCCTTATGTTTTAATATGAGTAGATTCAGAAATACTTGTAATAATATTTATTTCGTCACTGAACTTTACATCTCAGTTTTCTATAAAATTTACTTGTCAATAATTACCTGGGAATACTTCAACACTGTGTTATAATTCAATGCTGGATGTAGTATGCTATTATGGTGAAGGAGTTAAGGTAACAAACACTGCACTCTGTCCTATTTCTTGTCTGGTATTTTGTTTTTGTGTGTTTAGGTTATTCTTCATTATCATGTTGCTACTGAATGTAGTTGCCGGTTATAGTGGGTTAGCTTACTAAAAGATATTACCAACTTACAGCCAGGTCAGTAAACTGAGGAACACTCAGTAGTACATAGTACAGAAAGACAATTGATACTAGATGATCAAATATAAAAATAGATCATCATGTTTTACAGCCTCTCAACGTCAGGTCTGGACGTCAAACCAGGATTTCCATCACAGTAAAATACAATAGGATTGAAACTTACTTAGAGAAAGCTGTGTTAAGATTATGGAGCACGTTCAAGCCCGTCAACAATGCAGTTCATTACCCCATGAACTAATACCGAGGACAGGCCTGAAAGGAAATAAAGACGACAAACTATTCAGGAAAAATATCCCAACGTTTCTTCCAGATTGTCATGGCAGAATCTTGTACAGCTGTAGTGACAGGATAGCAAGGCACATCAAAGTCTGCTTTCTGATAGGGTTTGAAACTACTCAGAGAAGGTCAATATCAAAAGGCAGTAGGTCAAGTGTGATTGTTGTAGAGGTCAGTGTTGGTGTCCTGAAAGTTGAGGTTAACACAGTAACATCAAGGATGATAGGAAGGACCAATGATAGTGGATAGTGGGTCATTAAAGGTGGAGTAAGAGTGATGGAGTGAGACCGCATCTTAAGACTTAATTGGTTGGCCACCACCTGATAGTTTGGGGCCAGCCACTGTGCCTTTAGACAGGAGTGCTACTCATTGCTGGTCCTACAATCAACGACCTCACCATTCCTAACAGCTCCTGCTGTAAAAAATCAACCAAAGACATAATGAACTCCAGCCCAATGGCTGACTTACGGACAGCTTCTCCTTTTAGCTGGCAAGTATCTCTCAAACTCGGTGGTATATTTTTAAGGTGAGAGGAGGAAGATTTAAAAAGGACATGAGGCGTAACAGTGGAATGAACTGTCAGAGAATGTGGTGGATGTGGGTACAGTTACAATATTTAAAAGACATTTAGATAAGTACATGAATAGGAAAGATTTGGAGGGATATGGGCCAAGTGCAGGCAAGTGGGACTAGTTTAGTTTGGGATTATGATCAGTATGGACTAGATGGACTAAAGGGTCTGTTTCCATGCTGTATGATTCTATAATTTTTAGTGACTTCATATTTATCATAATTCTTCCCACCATGGAATAACATAACCATAACATATCAGTGTCTGCATTCATATAAAGAATGCAGTTTTTAAAATTATTTTGTCTATTCTGATGAGAGGCACTCATCTTTTAAATCAAAATTGATAAAGAAAGTAATATAATCAGAGATGACATATTGGGAATTTATCAGATCTGGTGGTGTCAGTGGACAGAAATCAGAGTTAACATTTAAGGTCAAGTGATCCTTCCTCAGAGCTGAGTTCCGACCCGAAACGTTAACTCTGATTTCTCTCCACAGATGCTGCCAGACCTGCTGAGCTTTTCCAGCAATTTCTGTTTTTGTTTCTGATTTACAGCATCTGCAGTTTTTTCTCTGTTTTTAGTTCTAAATGGACCCCTCAAATTTCAAATCTAATGTTGAGCTCACTTTTTGTACACCTTATTTGCAGCCATGACTTTGTATTCCTTGCTTTGTTCAATCACCCTGTGATCTATATGTTATGATCTGCCTGTATTGTGCACTAAACAAAACTTTTCACTGTACTTACGTACATGGGACAATAATAGATCAACCAAATTAAATCAAAATTATTTGATTGATTTGTTCTCTTTGCGATTGCTATTGAGACTTGTGTTTAGCATCATCTGCACAATGTAAGGTGGACAAAAGGCATGAAATAAACTGTTGTGGTGGTATATAGCAATGTGAGCCAGAGAGTTATGGTGGCAAAATTGGCACCACTGGCTGAGAAATCTTTTCCGACAGTATGACTTTGAAAGGCTGTCTCTCCTCACCGTTCAAGAAGACCAAGGTAGTTCCATTGTGTCCTGGCTAATGTCATTCAACCAACGTCATTAAAGCAAATCATCTGCCCATTACCTGTTGCTGTTTGTAGGACCTTGGTGACAGCGAAGTGGCTTCCACATTTCAAAGAGCCGCCTCAGATATATGATGGACTGAATGCTCTTCTGTGCTGTATCATATTAGGGCTCTATGTAAGGCAATGATGCTGTGCCATAATGCCCTATTTCGTTAGGGGTCACTGTAACCTATGGCTATGGGAGTGGAAGGTCTGGACCCTCTGCTGAGTCCCCATTCCAGCCAGTGCTACTGAGGTTCGCCTGGTGAGACTCATGATACCTGCATTGAGATTACGTCACATAGCAACTGGAAACGTAGCAGTGGGGACTCTCAAGATCGAGAATGACTAACCCTTTGCCAATATGCCAATGGTAATGTCATGGGCAGTAAAGATTTAGTTTTTAAATTGGACCTCACTTTTCTCATCCTTAGTGTTTTTGTGCAAGCTTATCTACATTTATTTTCTGAGGAAGTGTCACTGGACCCGAAACGTTAACTCTGTTTATTCCTTCACAGATGCTACCAGGCCTGCTGATCTTTTCCAGAGCTTCTGTTTTTGTTCTACATTTATTTTAATGAGCTAACCAGCTTGGCTGAAACATGAAATCATGGTACAAGCTCCCCTTTGTTATAAAGCTTATAATAACTAGTTGGTGAAGGAAGAAACCAGAGACAGTCTTTACCTGGAATAGGCTTATTGACAGAGTGAAACATTAGATTTTAGATTTAGGTTTAATTTTCACGTGTACTCAAGTATAGAGTACAAGAGCACAGTGAAAAGTGCACAATGTCACCACAACTGGCACCATCTTAGGTACAAAATCGTAGTTAGAGAAATGGGAAAATAAAGAACTAAGTTAAAAAGTTCAGCACTACAGTCTCCTCAGCATAAAAGTAAATAAATAAAGAAATAAAAGTTAAAATGTCAAACATTACAGTCCTTTTTTGAGCCATGGGCCTGCAGATGCTCCAAGCTGGATTTCCCCAAGAGGGCTCGCTCTCCCCTGCACCCTGAGACCAGTCTGGGTACACACCAGGCTTTGCTGCCGCTTGCAAAGCTTCGGACACGATGGTTAGATCGCTGCTGACCGCGGCTGCCACTGTCTGGGCCCCAGCTGCTGCTGCCACGCTCTGTCCCTCAGTCATGGCTCCAGCTTTTTGAATGCTCAAGGTTTGCACTGGGCTCACTTGAGGTCTGCGGGATTTTCTGCCGATGCCATTCAAGCTCAAGGGCGAAATGAGGAAAATAGGAGATAGAAAAAGAAAAGCATTCAGAGCAGACGAGGAATCCTACTCCGCCTCCATCTTGGATAGATGGGTGTACATCTCCTGACACCACGTTACTCCTATATCAGTGAGTGCCTCTTTAAATGTGCTCACACAACCATCCGATCAAATACACTTCAACCGATACAGTTAATAACTTTGGAGAGCCATGATGTGGAGGTGCCGGTGTTGGACTGGGGTGGACAAAGTCAGAAGTTACACAATACTGGGTTATGGTCCAGCAGGTTTATTTAAAATCCCAAACTTACGCAGCACTGGTCTGTCATCAGGTGAAGTGGAGGGAAGCACACAGGCACAGGATTTATACGCAGATAGATAAAGATGATAATTCCAGGTAATGAAGATTGTCAAATGGTGTGGGTGGAGTGCCAACAGGTTGAATGACAACTCTTCGCTGCTGATCAAAAGTGTCAAACGGTGTGAGTAAAGTGTCAACAGCTGAATAGAGCAAGTGAAGGGATGACCTATGATCTGATTAATAATCACAAAAAAAAAATCAAAAATAGAATGGTGCTAGAGACAAACCAAATGGCCAGAATAACATGATGGGTATAAGGGTCACATGACAAGGTTCTAACCAAAGTAACAAGTAATCCATGTTATTCCAGCCATTTGGCCTGTCTCTAGCACCATTGCCTCTTTTCTCTACTACCTCAATTTTTATTGTCAGCTGTTGTATTCAGAAACTAAGGCAATTGGGTTCAGTGAAAAAAATCAATTGAACTTAATTCCTGTTCTCACGCTCTTAGAAATGCATACTCCCTGATACTCAGTCTGATTCATCAAATTGTAATTCAGAAAAGAGGCAACAATTTCTAACATAGTGCAACAACAAAATCCTCAATGTGCTTTTTTTTTGATTTTCTTTTATTCACAGTCTGTCACCTGAAGGCCAGTACTGAGGCCTAATAAGGGATTGCACAAAAATTGCTCCCAGCTACTCAATGTTTTTATAAGACTAGTCAGCAGCTCAAGCACATATGACTAGGTTTGATAATATTTCATTACCAATGCATGAATATTTTTGCTTTTTCTTTTAAAACTTGCGTATTTCAAATTAGGAGCTGGGAAATTAAGAATTTAAACCAGGATACAAAGCAATTAGTGAACTTGGTCATTTATGAATACTCGTAAGACTCATTAGCACAGGCCCATGTCCTGTGACACAGAATTTCCCAGGTGGACAATCACAGTCTTTAGCAAGTGATAGCTGATGGTGACAATTAGCAACAATGAGGATTACTAGTATTAGCCATAGTCTGATATTTAATGGTAATGGTAGGGCTTCTCCTGCCATTAGAGTGCAAATTCTTTACAATGTGGAATTCCCAGATATTTCTGTGACCTGGGTAACCATTTTTGCAGGAAGGGCTGTTAGTTGCATCAACATGAGTAACAGCTGGCACCAGTGGGGCCCATAGCTTCATGGATAACCACACTGCTGCCAGTACAAGGCCTAATCATGAGAGGCGTAGATAAGGTAGATAGCCAAAAGTTTTTCCCCATGGTAGGGGAGTGTACAACTAGAGGGTGTAAGTTTAAGGAAAGAGGGAGAATTACAAAAGGGTCCAGAGGGGCAATTTGTTCACACAGAGGTGGTGAGTATCTGGAATGGGTTGCCAGAGGTAATGGTGGAAGACAGTTCAATTTCATCATTTAAGAAACATTTAGACATGTTCATAGAGGGGATAAGCATGGGGGGATATGGACAAAATGCAGGCAGATGGGAATAGTTTAGTTGCAAAAACTGGGTGGTGTGGGCAGGCTGGGCCAAAGGACTTGTTTCCATGCTGTAGACCTCTATGACTCTATCCAAGGAGATGGGGAATAGGTGACCTCCAGACAACCAAAAAGCAATTGGCAGACTATGCAGGAGAACCCTGAATACATCCCATTCTCCAACCAGTGTTCAGTTCTGAACGGGATGGTGAAGTAAGGGTGACTGGGGAGCCAGATGGCATCATGGATGACTCAGGTTTACAAGAAGGGTACAAGAAACAGAGTAATAGTGATAGGAGGCTCAATACCTTTCAGGGGAATAGGTAGGATATAGGAAGATTTTAATATGACTGCAGAGGTGAATTCAGGTTGGTGTGTTGCTTCCCTGGAGCCAAGATCAAGGATTTGATTGAACAGATACAGTGTGTCCTAAAAGGGGGCAGTGCTGATTTCTGTTGTAACCAATGGGGTAGGCAGAAAGAAGTACACGGTTCTGCAGTTAGAACTTAAGAGCTGGGTCAGAAATCATCAAGCAGAAGGAGAAGTCCTGGTTATTACACTTCAATATTGAGCTTGCTTTGCAATTTGCCTACTGGTGCAGCAGGTCCACAGCAGATGCCATTTCCCTCGCACTGCACTCATCCCTGGAACATCTGGATAACAAGGATACCTTCATCAGGCTTCTACTTATTGACTACAACTTCGCCTTCAGTACTATAACACCAACCAAACTAATCTCCAAACTCTGAGACCTAGGTCTCTTCGCACCTCTCTGTAACTGGATCCTTGACTTCCTGACCCACAGACCGCAATCAGCGAAGATAGGGCACTGCACCTTCTCCACGAAAATCCTCAACACTGGCACCCCGCAAAGGTGCGTACTCAGTCCCCTATTGTACTCCCTGGACACTCATAACCGTGTGGCCAATTCCATCCAAACTCAATCTACAAGTTCGCTGATGACACTACCGTTGCAGACCAGCTATCAAACAATGACGAGACAGAATACAGAAAAGAGATAGAATGCTTGATGATGTGGTGCAAAGATAACAATCTCTCCCTCAATGTCAACCAAACTAAACAGCTGATCATTGACTTCAGGAAGAAAGGGGGAGGACACATCCCAACTACATCAATGGAGCTGAGGTGGAGATGGTCAAGAGCGTCAAGTTCCTAGGAGTGACAATAACCAACAATCTGGCCTAGACCACCCATTTTGATGTGACAGTCAAGAAGGCACAACAACACCTCTTCTTCCTCAGGTGGCTAAAGAAATTCTGCATGTCCAAAAGAATCCACATCAACTTTTGTAGGTGCATCATGGAAAACATTCTATCTGGGTGCATCAAGGTTTGGTACGGCAACTGTTTTACCCAGGACCATAAGAAACTACAGAAAGTTGTGAACACAGCTGAGACCACCACATAAGCCAACCTTCCATCCCTTGACACCATCTACACTTCACATTGGTGCAGAAAGGCAGCCAACATCATCAACGACACCTCCCACCCCAGTTATAATCTCTTCCAACCTCTTCCATCAGGCAGAAGATACAAAAGCTTAAACTCATGTATAAACAAGTTCAAAAACACCTTCTTTCCCGCTGTTATTAGATTGCTGAATGGGGACCTCTCTAATTTTAAATCTAATGTTGATCTCTCCTTTTGTATACCTTCTTTGCAACCATAACTTTGTATTCCTCGCTCTGTTCAATCACCCTATGATCTTTGTGTCTTTGCATGTTATGATCTGCCTGTACTGCATGCAAAACAGACCTTTTCACTGTACTTACGTACATATGGCAATAATAAATCAAGTCAAATCAGATGACACTGTGTGGGTAAAAAAGAACAGAGCCAAAAAAAAAACACATTTTCGTTGTTGCACAACATAAAAAAATTGCTGCCTGTTTTGGGTGGCATGGTGGCTCAGTGGTTAGCACTGCTGCCTCACAGCACTGGGAACATGGGTTCAATTCCACCCTCAGGCAACTATCTGTGTAGAGTTTGCACATTCTCTCTGTGACTGCAGGGGTTTCCTTTATCATAGAATCCCTACAGTGTGGAAACAGGTCCTTTGGCCCAAAATGTCCACACCAACCCTTTGAGGATCCCACCCAGACCCATCCCCCTAACTTCCATATCCCTTGGACACAATGGGCAATTTAGCATGGCCAATCCACCATAACCTGCACATCTTTGGACTGTGGGAGGAAACCCACACAGACACAGGGAGGATGTGCAAACTTCACACAGACAATTGCCTGAGGGTGGAATTAAGCCCGGGTCCCTGGTGCTGTGAGGCAGCAGTGCTAACCACTGCTGCCCCTTCATGTGCTCTGGTTTCCTCCTTTGGTCCAAAGATGGGCAGGTTAGCTGTAGGAAATGCAGGGTTACAGGAGTATGGGTGGCTCTGGGGGGGGGATGCTCATCGGAGGGTTAGTGTGGACTCAATGGGTTGAATGGCCTGCTACCACACTGTAGCGATCCTGTTTTCTGCATTTTGGTGAATCAGACTGAGAGAGTGTAAGGGAGTATGTGCTTCTAAGAGTGTGAGAACAGGAACTAAGTTCAATGTAACTTTTTTTTTTTACTGAAACCGAACTGCCTTAGGTGATAAATCCATCAGCCAACAATAAAAGCTGAGTAAGGAGAGACTTTTCCAAAGTAGAATTCTTCAGATTATCCCAACGTCATGCATAAGTGATTATAGAAATGGGAGGATAAAGCACACTGAAGAGACGGTGCAGGAGGGAGGGCTTTTGATCTCTCGGACATTGGGACCAGTTCCAGGGGAGAAGGGCCCTATCCAAACCCATTGCATTGTGCCTGAACAGAGTGGGCGGTTTAGTTACATTCTGGGAAATTTGCTAGTGCCGTTGGGGAAGGTGTAAAGTAATTTGGCAGGAGTGTAGCAATCAAGAAATAAAATCAGAGAGGAACACAAAGGCACAGAGAACACAAGGCTAGACAGACAGCATTAGAGTAGTGAAGAGTAACTTACTAAGGAAGTTCATTGGAAGACGGACTGTTATAGTCTAAATCAGGGTTACTGTGCATGTATGTGACTGCATGGAGTGCAATAAATAGGGTTAGTCAGCTAGATTAGCATATAAAAAAATTATAGGATAATAGAAGGAATGAAGGAATGCGTATTAAATCTTTCTGGATACAAGGCATTCATCAAAGAAGGGAAAGGAAGAAAAGGGGAAGGATGGCCTTATTGATGGGCACATTGCAGTACGAGAGAGAGGTCAAGCACAAAATCTACTTGGCTGGAGCTACGGCCCAAAAGTGCGCAATTACATTCCTCAGTGTAGTCTACCAGCCAGCAGCCACTGGAAAAGATGTAGGCAAACGAATTTGTAAGACAGTTACAGGAATGTGCATGAATTATAGAGTCGCTGCTATGAGAAAGTTTTATTATATGAACATGTTCTGCAATATTACAACTGTACAAAACAGAGACTTCTTAGATTGTGTTCAGGAAAGTTTTCAAAAGCCGTATGGCTTCAGTCCAGTGAGAACTGTTCCTCAAACTAAATTAGGTCAAGTGTCAACAGGAGAACATTTTGGGGCAATGGTCGTTATACCATAAGTTTTAGGTTGGCCAGACTATCCAAAATGAAATAAATTAACTGAGGGAAAGATAACTTCAGTGGGGTAAGGTTGGATCTGGGACAGATCAAAGTTAGCATGGAGAACATGAACTGGATATTGGGCTACCTTGAAAGAAGTCATGGTTTGAACAATGCCAAGGTATATTCCCAACAAACAGAAAAGTGAGGGGAAAGGTTATGATTAAAAAAAATCTCTGTGGATGACAGGTGATAGAGATTAAGGTAAGATAGGTGGCATGGTGGCTCAGTGGTTAGCACTGCTGCCACACAGCGCCAGGGACCCAGGTTCAATTCCACCCTCAGGCGACTGTCTGTGTGGAGTTTGCACATTCTCTGTGTGTCTGTGTGGGTTTCCTCCGGGTGCTCCAGTTTCCTCCCACAGTCCAAAGATGTGCAGGCTAGGTGGATTGGCCATGCTAAATTGCCCATAGTGTTCAAGGGATGTGTAGATTAGTTCAGTTATAGGGGGATGGGTTTGGGTGGGATGCTCTGAGGGTCAGTGTGGGCTTGTTGGGCTGAATGGCCACACTGTAGGGATTCTATGAATGAAGAAGGAAAAAGTATGTTTAAGTAATATGAATAAAACTACAGATTGAAATAAGAAAGTGATAAAACAATTTAGAGAAGTGAAGAGAGCATGGCAGCTAATAAAATTGCATCTCATGGATTATGATGTCACCCAAAACAAGAAGAATGTACTTTCAAATGGGACATTGATTTCAATTGTCTCTTTGGCGACATGTCTCAGAGTCTTTCCAGAGAGTCTGAGCACAAGAAGATTTCTTGTAGCCTGACCCCTCACAGACTGCCCTATACAGATCAAAACTTCAAGTGATTAGCATCTCAAAACCAATGAATCATTCTTCTACATTAGATGTTGTGTTGTAGTGGAATTCATTAACTTTTTATAAAGCTGCCATAGACACTAGCTTCGACAGCTCTCCATTTTTATTCAAATGTTCGCAACTTCAGGAGAAATATTTTTCGGGTTTCCATCTGCGCGTGAAAGTGTTAATTTAATTTCAAAAGGTCTCTTGCAATTTCTTCCTGGAAATACACAAGCTAGGCCCAAGACCTACTGAAATTTAGAGGAGTAGTCATGTAACTTCTGAGAGGTACTTTATAAGACTGGCTTTCTTTACAAACTAGACAATATTGTAATTATACTGTCATGACTACTAGGGCTTTTGTAGGAAAGCAGTCCATCATAAAACCTTTGGGAGCAATGTCACAAAATTTGCCAAAAGTGAAAACCACAAACAGGTGCATTACAGATTGAGATAACAAGGTGTAGAGCTGGATGAACACAGCAGGCCAAGCAGCATCAGATGACCAGGAAGGCTGATGTTTCAGGCCTAAACCCAGACTATTCCAGAGACTCAGATAATGTTCTGGGGACCTGGGTCTGAATTCTGTCACGGCAAAAGGCGGAATTTGTATTCAATAAATTATCTGGAATTAAGAATCTGATAATGACCATGAATCCATTGCCGATTGTTGGGGGGAAAACCCCATCTGGTTCGCTAATGTCCTTCAGGGAAGGAAACTGCCATCCTTTCCTGGTCTGGTCTGCATGTGACTCCAGACCCACAGCAATGCGGTTGACACATAACTGACCTCTGGGCAATTAGGGATGGGCAATAAATGCTGCCTGGCCAGTGATGCCCTCATCCTGTGAATGAATAAAGGAAAAAAAAAGGTGGGACTAATTTAGTTTGGGATTATTGTCAGCATGGACTGGTTGGACCAAAGAGTCTGTTTCTGCGTTGTATGACTATATAAAGATATCACTAGCTACAGTATTATTCTGTCAGGGACCCTAACCTCTAAACAATAAATGCAGATATTGAAACACAGGAGATGCCAGTGGGGGAGTCCCAGTCTAGACTCAGCCTCAAGTATTCTTCAGTTAAACAATGAAGCAAAGGATGTAGTATTGAGTAACAGTTGCATATACCGTAATGGCAAAATCACAGACAAAAGGCAGTAAGGTGAAGGTGATACAAGATAAGAAAGAGGGAACACAAAGCTGTCAGAATTGGTTGTCAATGTAAAGCCAGGGTAGCTGAGAGCCAAAGTGGAACTAGCCTGAGGGCACATCCAATGATTACGACACCTTGGTGTCAAAATAACTCTTGCGTCAAGGAGATCTATATTTCTGAACTCAGCACATAGCTGGGCTTAAAGGGGCTTGCAGCATCTCACAGGAGTCCAGCAATCTGTTTTCCAATGAGTTAACAGAATTGCTGGGGCAGAATGCTACTGGCTCTGTGGAGAATGAATCTGCTGTACAGTCTCAGGATGACAACTTTCAACATGAATTCCCTCCCAAGCTGAAGTAGGTCATTCAGCCCATCAAGCCTGCTCTGCTATTCTACAAGATCTTGGCTGATCTGCACCAAGCCTTAATTCCTTTTTTGAACCACTTCCTCATAGCCATCAACTCCCCATTAGTTCAAAAATAATTTACCACCTCTTCAAATACCTTCAGTGATCTGGCCTCCACAACCCTCTAGGGTAGAGAATTACAGACATTTAATACTCTCTGGGAGAAGAAATTCCTTTGCATCTTGGTTTTAAATGAATGCCCTCTTATTCTGTAAATGTTCCCTGGGTTGAGATTCCCCGTGAATAGAAATGTCCTCTCAACGTTGACACTGTCAAGTTCCCTCAGAATCTTATACGTTTCAATAAAATTACCCTTAATTCTTCTGAACCTGTCATTATTACACCAAGCCCTCCATCCTAGGAATCTCTTTTGAACTGCGTCCAACGGTGGTATATCCTTTCTTAAATAGAGGAACCAAATCTGTGCACAGAACCCACAGAACACGCATTCTCAGCAACACCCTGTACAGTTGTGAAAAGACTTCTGCATTTAACCTTGACACCCCAACAATAAAAGTCAAACTTCCATTTGCCTTCTTAATTACTGGCTAAACCTTACGATAATTTCTTGTGTTTCATGTAAAAGAATACTTAGGTTCCTCCGAGCCCTCCCACACCTTGCAGTTTTGTTTGGAGACACTCTCTTTTTAAATAATAGTCTGTCTTTTAATTCGCCCTAACAAAGTGTATGACCTTACACTTTCCTACATTAAACCCCCATCTGCAACACGCTTAGCTTGTCTTTATATCTGTGCAGATTCCTCAGCATGACATGCCCTTCCACCCATTTTTGCATCATCAGCAAATCTGAATATATTACATTCTGCCCTCTTCTCCATTTCATTAATATAGATAATAAATAATTGAGGCCCTAAGACTGATCCTTGTGGCAGTCAACGGGTTATATCTTTCCAACCTGAAAAAGACCCATTAATTCTGACTCTCTATCTTTTATGTTAACTAATCCTCAATCTATTACCCTCAATGAGGTCCCATTTTGCGCAATAATCTTATATGCAATTCAATTTGACACAAAAGTGACCTTCCTCAAATTGTACTTGAAACTCTACTATGTTATGATTGCTACTCCCAAAGGAACCTTAATTATGAGCTTTCTTATTAATCCTATCCCATTACACATTACTAGAGGTAAAATAGCTTGTTCCTAGGCAGGATTACAGTACAATATACTGCTTGAAGAAACAATCCTTGATGCACTCTACAAATCTATCTTCTATGACAGCATTCTGGTTTTCTTGAACCATTCCCCCCGGCCCCCACCCCTGGCGCGCCCAGAATGGGCTTCTACTGGAATGACAGGACTGACCGTGACCCAGTCCCTGGACTTCAGAGGCATAGATTGCCTAGACTGGTCGTGACTAATCTCTTTGACTGATAACACAGGCTGCCCTTGACTTACTGAGCCTGACTAACCATGACTTTGATGAGGATGACTCCCCTAAGATTTTGAGACCTGGCTGCTTGCTTGCTGCACAGAGTGTAGGGGCAAGATTGACACAGCACACTGACCTGCAAGCCAAGCCTTCTGATTAAGGCATCTGTGCTAATTGGCAATGCAAGGCCTGAATGCTCTGAGTGTGCGAGTTGGCATTAAGTGAGTGAATGCTAAGATAGCAAGCCAGTCCTCCAGGGAAGCAGCCTAGTCCAGACTTTAAGCTGAGTACTGTCTCTGTGCACTGACCCACTGCAGACTTTAAAATGAGAGTTGCTGGTGTGCCCTGCAGTAAGTCTGTGCTTTCTGAGTGGCCGGCCAGTGTACTGGCGTCGTGTCACGGGGGATTGACAAATGCCAGTGTTTGTGGCTGACGTATATGTCTACCTGGTGCCCATGGATCCTGTCCTGTCTGGTGCTGAGCCACACAAAGACTCCTCACAGCCAGCAGCAAGGAGATATCCTGCTTTGATTTCCACAGCAAGAAGTCTTAATGTCCAGCTTGCTTGGTGCATTTAATAAACCAGGAAGCTGAATGTTAATGAAATGACTTGTGATGTTAGCGTAGCATTTAACAAGTAAATTTCCCCCTTCAATTAGAAACTCATCTCGCCTCAGCAAAAGCATAAAAGTTACGACAAGATGCTTTTGACATTGAGATATACCTTGGCAGATTTTCTTTTAATTCTGCTGCAAATCTCACTCTTTCGGGTTCTGCCCAGTGAGGGGGCAAGTGCATGACAGATGGACTACAGTAAGTTTGAGCCTTTGAAAGACATTGCAGGCCAACATGTAGGTGCAGAATGTTAACCTTTAGCACAAGGACGATCTTAGTACAGGAGAAATTGCATTAAGCTGTGTTGAGTCCACAGCTGAAGTATTGTGTATGGTCCTGGTCTGATGGCCTCAGGGAGGACATATTTGCCATAGAGAGGGAGCAGTGGAAGTTCGACAGGCTCATTTCTGGGATGTTGGATCGTCCTATCAGAAGAGCTTGAGTAGATGGGGCCTGTATTCACTGGAGTTTTAGCGTATGAGAGGCAATTCTATAGACAATTAAAAAATTCTTAAAGGGATGGACAGGGTAGATGTGGGAAGGATGTTTCCCCTGGATATGGGATTTAGGACCAGGAACACAATTGCAGTAACACAATAAAAGGCATGTCATTCAGGAGTGCAGCAGGGAGGAACTTGTTCATTTTGGAAAGGTCTATCGCAGAGGACTGGGGAAGCTCAATCATTAAGTTCAAGATAGAGATTGATAGATGTCTACTTAGGGATGACATCAAGAGATAAGGGGATAGTTCAGGAATATGGCATTAATGTGGATCAGCCATGATCTAGAATGACAGCACAGGCTTGAGGGGCTGAATGGCCCTGTCCTATTCCTATGTTTCAACGAAAGATATTTGAAATTAAATGATTTTTCTTTTAACTTTAGATTTGGAGCAGTACAATGGAGGCTGAACCTCAGCAGTCTTATGTAAGATAACAAGGTGTCGAACTGGATGAACACAGCAGGCCAAGCAGCATCAGAGGAGCAGGAAAGCTGGCGTTTCGGGTCTAGACCCTTCTTCAGAAAGGGTCTACACCTTGTTATCTCAGATTCTCCAGCATCGCAGTTCCCAATATCTCTGAAGCAGTCTTATGTATTGTGATTATCTGCTGCCATCTCATGGAATGCTCAAGAATTGCAACCATTAATTCCTTTTGTGCACACCTTCATTGTGTTGCTTTCATTTGCCTTATTTTATGGAATTCCAGCTTTCATGTACTTAGATCCTAACCAAAGCCACATGTTATCGTCACCTCCTCCGCACACCAGGCATCATCTCAGAATGAATCCCATGTTTCACAACTTCAGCTCCATTATTTGGCTCTGAATTTAGCTTCAACTCCAAGGACTATATGAAAACACTACATAAGTTCAGATAACAAGGTTTGGAGCTGGATGAACACAGCAGGCCAAGCAGC
>JAHRHZ010000024.1:2853619-2873624 GCA_024137785.1 Ginglymostoma cirratum
TCATTTCTGATGAAGGGTCTAGGCCCGAAACGTCAAGCTTTCCCGCTCCTCTGATGCTGCTTGGCCTGCTGTGTTCATCCAGCTCCACACCTTGTTATCTCGGATTCTCCAGCATCTGCAGTACCTATTATCTCTACTACATAAGTTCAATTGTGTAATGTCTTCCAACTCTACCTTCGCATCAGTCTATCTGTTGCTGAAACCATCATTCACCTCCAAACATTTACCAAGTGACCTTCCCTCCAATTCCACAGAACTTGCTTCTACCTCCTCCCCAAGATCCATAAACAGGATGGATCTCATTGCTTCAACCAGTTCTTGTCCCACTGAACTGGTTTCTTCCTACCTTGACTCCATTCTGCTCTCCCCTCCTTTCCCTCTTTTCCTGTGGCCATCCCAATGACTTTTGACTACTCCACTTGGCCGAGTTTGATCCCATTGAACAATGTCTCCTCTAATTTACTTCACTTCTTCCAAATAAAATGTGCTACTATTGATTGCAGTTATGGCAGTCTGTATAAGGGATATGTTGAAAATTTCTCATTTCCATCATACTCTGCACCCTTCTACTTTGATACATTGATCACTGTATTGGTACCACAGCTTGCTTACATGCCAAATTTGTAAACATTATCAAGATTTGCTTCTGATTTCCATTCTTCTCTCAGTTTAATGTGGTCAGTCCCATTTGTGACTTTTCCCTTCCCTTCCTTGACTTTCCTTTTGGGCCCAACCAGTTTGGTCAGAGGTGCAGCTGCCAAGCTATTTTGCATGGTGAACAATGAAATCCCCCACCCAGAGTACATTCTGTGCCCATACCACCCTCGGTGCTTCCAATGAGTGTTGTTTTACATGGAGGAGCACTGAATCGTCAGTAGAAGGGGGTGGTAACATGGTAAACAACAGGACGTTTCCTCTTATGTTTGATCTGATGCAATGAGACCTCATGAGGTCCAGAGTCATAAGGACTCCCAGGGTAATCATCTCCCAACTGCATAGCGCTGAGTTGCCACCTCTTATAGTGATGGTGGTGTCTGGGACATTATCTGCAAGATACAATTCCATAAATATGTCAGGTTGATGCTTGTCTTAGTCTGTGAGACAGCTTTCCCAGTTTTGGCACTAGCTCCCAGATGTCAGTAAGGAAGAATCTGCAGTGTTAGAAGGGCTGCATTTGCCATGTTACTTCCAGTGTTTAGGTCAAAGCCATGTGATCTGTCTCATTGAATCTTTTTGTCAGACTCTGTCGCTGCAAGATACAACTGAGCAGCATGTTCGGTCATTTCAGATAGAAATGAAAATCACCGGCATTGATGTCAGTCTGAAATCATAGCTAGGCCAGACTAGACAAGAATGGCAGATTTTCCTTCCCAAAAGTACATTAGTGACCAGATGAATGTTTAAAACAATTGGCGGTGCTTTATGACCACTATTAGACTACATTTTAATTCCAGATTTCTTACTTGAATTTGAGTTTCACTATCTGGTTTGTCCTTGGAATGTTAGTCTGGGCTCACTAGTCTAGGGGTAACATCATCTTCACAACATCATCTGCCCTTAACGTAAGCTGAATATAACTGGAGATTGTAACTGGAAATCAAGTGGTGCCCCCACTTACCCAGCTGACTATAAGTGAAACTGTTCAGGTCTGACTGCAACCAGTTGACTTGCTGACCAGTTTAACTGGGTACAACCAGAATAACTGGTTGCTGACAATGGGAACCCAGTCATCGTTCCATTTGCTGAATTGCCTTTGCCAAGGGTGTGTTTATGTGATGCTGCTAAATTGAAAAGTTGATTAGTAGTAGTTAAATAATATATTGTCCTGTAAAGAATTTCGATAGAGTTAAATTTATGTCTTGTTTTTGTTTGTATTTAAACTGTGATTATAAGAATAATGTGTGTGTTTCCTTAAAGCCTAGTAGTTGGACCAATCAAATCACTTCTGGAACACAGCACCTTATACTTGCCTTTAAATAAAAGTTAGTGTCTAGACTATTGCCTTGATATATTTTGAGGGCATTTGGTCTGGTCCATAACATTTTCCCCCAACTTTATTAGGACAGATATTGTGTAAATGGTTTAAGTGGAGATAGATTACTTGAAATATCTTCAGGAGAGTTTTTTTTAATATCAGCATGTAGAAGATCCAACAAGGGACAGTGCAGTGCTGGACCTAATTCTGAGAACGGAGGGCAGACAGTGCTTGAGGCAACAATTGGACAGTATTTTAGTGAAAGCGACTTCAACACCGTTCTTTTTAAATTTGTTATAGAACAGGGAAAATGACGGTCTTTTAAAACAATGTAGGATCTGGCCAAAGTAGTGTGAACAGCCGTTTGTGTGAAAATTTAAAGCATTTGTGTGTGTGTGGGGTGTGTTTGCAGTGTGTGTGTGCGTTGGGTGGGGTGCGTTCAAAATGGAATTGGTGATAGTAGAGGCCCAACATGTTCCCTTTAGGGTGAAATGTATAGCCAATAATGTTTTTCTTGGCCTGTTCACACAAATAAACATTAACATATTAGAAGTCTGTAGCAGCTTCTGTAAGTCACTCAATAATTTTCTGAAATATAAGATGATATTTCACAAACATTTAAGTACCTCAAAATTATTTGATTACTGGAGGGTCAATATTTGGATTTATAATTTCTGATTTATTCTCCAATTGTTCTTGTATCTTATGTTCAATTCCCATGTCTTTCACCACCATGACTACAGTTTTCTTAGGTCCTCCCTGTCATCTTTTTAACATTAACATGACACACTCACTGAACTTTCTTCCTGGCAGGAATATTAGGTACACAATTCACATTATCTTTTTGCTTCAGTAAGGTCCCATAAACCTCACTTTTAATAGTTCCTCAGAGATAGATAATAGAAATTAATGCTGATGAAGGGTCACTGGACCTAAAACATTGACTCTGCTTTGTCTCCACAGATGGAGCGAGGTCTGCTGAGCTTCCCCAGAAATTTCTGCTTTTGTTGTAATGAAACTAAACTCTTGTTTCCAGCAACAGATTTCCCAGTCTTAGTCTTTTTAGCTACTTTAGTTTTTAACTATTTGTTGAACATCTTTAAAATGCAAACTCACAACTTTGTTTGCTTCTCTCTGAAACTTGGAAACATAGGTTGGAAGTGTAGGTTCTGAGTCTTTGGTCTTAAAATGTATTTTTAATAATTTTAAATGGTCCTCTCACCTTATGACCAAACATCAGTTCGAAAGGACTGAATCCTGTGGATGCATTAGGGTCACCCCTAACTGTAAACAGTAATAACTACATTTCTTTACCTTAATCATTAATGATTTCAAGACAATAAGCTGTAATCATGGTCTTTAAAGTTTGATGCTATGTTTTGAATATTCCTTGAGATTATGGGAAGATGTAAATTGTTTTATTCTGAAATTACTCATTACTTTCTGAACATTTGGAGCGTAAATTTGAATCTTGAATGGACTGTATTCCTTCATGTAATCCATTTATTGAGAAAAACTGAATTGATGTTTCTGCTACAAATTTCCCCCAAAGACACTGCTTTAGGAAATCCTGTCAACACATCAATAACTGTTAAAAGACGTGGATTACCATTCCTAGTTTTAGATAGGGGCCCTACATAATCTATTAAGACCCTGCTAAATTGTTCTTCAAAGTTGGTATTGGCATTATATCCTTCAAAAATTCTTCAGTTTTAAAGTCATTCTTTTCCCATTCCAATCCACAATGAAAACTGCAGAAAAAGAAAGAACATACCATCTTTGCAATTTAGTAACAACACACAAGTATTCACTTTGATTCAATTTCTGAATACGGTGTTTGGTACTAACCTTGCAATTCAAGATCCATTTGTTGCATTTCTATAGAAGATAACAGACTAAATATATCAGCCTCGTTCTTTTTGCCTTCATCCTTCTCGTACGTTTGAAAAATTGTCTTCAATAACTGAAATCCCGAGTCATCTCCATTTTCCATAGGTGACTCCTCTGCCTGCTTATTTCTATAGGTCCAACATCCAGTCATAACAGAAACAAATCTGGATTTTCCTCCTGTAGCATCTAAATTTTCTTTACTTCCACCAGTTGTTCCAACTGTCTGTGTGAGATACCTTATCCATCTCCGGAATTGCGGCTTCTCAGATCTTTTGATGTGTGTGATGTGCATCAAAATAAATCTTAAAGCTTCCAGGAATAATACTTTTAAATTCTTGCATAATCATGACTTCCTTCACATAATCAACAATTTTTTCTCAAATGTCAGTGATCAAAATGACTGATCCCACAGCATTTATTTTTCTCTTGTAAATTCTACACATCTGATCAAGTTTTCCTTCTTATGGTCCTAAATCTTAATTCATAAGCTTCAGGGACAAGCTCATACGTATTGAGATTTGTTTTCTTTTTTTTTGAGAATAGTTTCATAGTCTGCAGCTTTACTTCTGACAAGGTGGTATATACTTTCACAGGTGAACTGGTCAAAACACTGACAGTTTAAGACCAATCTTTTTCTTGACATATTCTGTCCTGCTACCTTTTCAAAAAGAACATTTTTCAACTCAAACTCCTGTAAAGTAAGGCACAAGATGTAGATTTCTACTTAATCAAATCCCTCACTGGATCAGAATCATCCTCTGAACTACCACTACTTCTTTCTTCCTTTAGACTACTTATGTTGTCTGGTTGCCTACCTTCTTGAAGTTTAACCATTTTAAATTCAATTCTTTTTTGTTTCCTCCTCTCTTTCCACTTTACTTTCCAATGCTCTCTCCTCACTCTTTAATGAAGCTTTATTTTCAACACTCTCCATTTCCTCCTCTCCCTATTGCTCTTTTCTTTTCAAGCCTTTTCAATTCTCTTTCAGGTATTTCACAAGTCAGGTATTTTCATAGATAGTAGGAACTGCAGATGCTGGAGAATCTGAGATAACAAGGTGTAGAGCTGGATGAACACAGCAGGCCAAGCAGCATCAGAGGAGCAGGAAAGCTGACGTTTCGAGCCTATTTTTCATTTCTGGTTTAATTTTAAATAGTTCTAGCAATGACACATCCAGTTCATGGCTCACTCCTAATTCTAAATGCTAATAATCACTAACATTATTTTAATTTTATTTGTCTGCTCAACATACCTGCTTTTTCAGTTTACTCATACTCAAAGAGTTCAAATAATCAAGTGTTACATTTTCCACCAGAAAGGTTGTGCAACACTCAAAGCCAACACACCACTCCTGATTCCAGTCCAGGACTGTCACATATCTGTTTCTTCAAAGAGGCACAATACTCAAATTTGATAAATTCTGACGAACAGAAAAACATCCACTCTTTTACGATGCACAATGATGGCAATGCCGCAAGTCAGATCCTGGAATGAAATCTGGCTTAATTTTTGAAATACCGATTGGTCATGGATGCATATACATGAGGGTACACTTGTTTATTACACAAAAGGAAAACCAAAATAGCCTTACATAGAAAACAGAATGATCTAACACAAACATTAAAAGAAAAACTTGCTTTCCAATACCATCCATTAAAGACTTAATCCCAGAGACATATCACTCCTGGCTCGGCTTTTTATATCAGTAATTAACTAAGCCCTTTCCAGTTTCTTTTCACTTGGACTGCTGCAATTGTTTTTATTTATGATTCCTTTTCACATCCAAAATATGAATCTCCAAATTCTGATTGCTTAAACATATTAAGTTCTAGCAGAGATAGCAAGAACTGTAGATGCTGGAGTCAGAACCAACAGTAGGGAGCTGGGAGAAATGCAGCAGGTCAGGCAACATCAGAGGAACAGGAAAGTTGATGTTTTGGATCAGGACCCTTCTTCAAAACTTGGAACTGAGAAATGATATGTGGCTGTAGTAACGGATTTGTTTCATTATGTGCTCAAAGATCACCAGTGGGTTGCAGTGGGAGAGAGATCTACTGAGGCCTTTCTGAGGGAGGAGGACAACTTCTTCAAGGTGGGCATCCTTGGGAGAGGCTTTGCAGTAGGGTTTTAAACCACTCAGAGATGGCATGAACTGTAGATACTGGAGTCAGAGTCAACACTGTGGAGCTGGAGGAACACAGCAAGTCAGGCAGCATCAGAGGAGCAGGAAAGTTGAAGTTTCGGGTCGGGGACCCTTCATCAGTGTTCTGATGAAGGGTCCCAACTGAAACACTGGCTTTTGTGATAACAAGGTGTAGAGCTGGAGGAACACAGCAGGCCAAGCAGCATCAGAGCAGGAAAACTGACGTTTCGGGCCTAAGCCCCAACATTGGCTTTTGTGTTCCTTTGATACTGCCTGACCTGCTGTTTTTCTCCAGCTCCACACTGTGTTGACTTCACATCTAGCAACTTGGAAGATTTTTATTCAAACTCTCTTGGCTTGCAAATTCCACAAACGAGTCACATCGCCGAGTGACTGGTTGCCCTAAATTCACTTGATTGCCCATTTGAAACAGAGACAGGGTATTTGTTTGCTCGGAGGTGGAGTCTTTGCAACTTGCTTTCTCAAAAGAGGGTGGAAGCAGTCTCTGAACATTTCAAACAGCTACATTTTTCAGAAATAAGGGCTGAAAGGTCATCAAGAGTAGGCAGGGATGTGGAGTAATCAAGTCAGGCACAAACTTAATGAATGGCAGTGCAGCTTGGGAGAACAAATGGCTGATAGCTACTACTAAATTTGTATGTGCTTTCTATGAAAACGTGAACAACTCCAGCTTCCTGAGTACCACGGTAACATTAACCAGAATGCAGTAACCTGTCTTTTCAGTTTCAGCATATTTGTACACTTGGTTGAATTTTAAATTTCTATTCCGATTCATTATATATCCAACCAGCAGGTCACTTGTGGTACATTTCAAAGTCTGCATAGAGAAGATTTCTCACTCTGTAATATTGTATGCATGCCTGAGAAACAGCATCTGGGTGCGTAAAGAGACAAACACTGCAAACAGCCTGCAGAAATAATTTTCTGAGAAGTTTCATGAATAATTTAGATAAACATAGAAAGAGCAACTGAAACTTGGGAAGTAGTGATGGACTGTTCTATTTTGTTTACAGAGGTGGATAGGCAAGTTGTGAAATGATAGGTTTGAGGTACGAGGAAATATTAACAGTACTTTTAACAGTATGGTGAAAGGATCTGTACTACTTGGTAACAGTGATTGAGTGTCGAGGTAACAATGCCTAAATAGGAGTGTATAGTATCCAGACAAGTAGCTTGCTTTAAAGATTTCTCAGGAGCTCCTTTTAAATTTAAAGGCATGACACAAGCCTCCTCCTAGACTACTTCATTTACCCCTATCTGCATATTGTTCTATTCCTTTCTCTCTTGTGCTTAGCCAAATTTCCCTCAAAAGGTGCTAAACATGAACTATTCTCTCATAGATTGCACAATGTTATCATTTTCCCTTTAAAATGTTTGCAATAGCCATTGGTCCGTGCATCATTTTGCTCTTATTCACCTTGAAAATCAGAAATTATAATTTAAAAATATACAGTGGCAGTGTATTAAGTTTTACCCATCTCACCAGTAGTGTCTTACACTAAATGAGGAACAGCTATGTTCCTTGCGTAGGTTGTTTCTTTGATCAAGGCCACAGAATACTGCATGAGGTAAGGCTGAACAAACAACTCATGTAGCAACTAATCACATTTAAGTCAAATGAATTGGGTGGAGCACGTAGGAAGTAGTTTTGAGTCAGGAATTTCCTTGGAGCTTTTATATTCAAATTGCTTCTGAGCCCTCTGCAAAAAAAAAAAATAGGGTGAGGGTGGAGCAGGGGAAGTTATGAAATAATTTTCAATGTCAGTGTTTGATCTTCAGCAGTGGTATGGGCAAGGTGAACAAGGCTCAACAATTTGACTTAGAGATAGTAAGAACTGCCGATGCTGGAGTCACAGATAACATGGTATGGAGCTGGAGGTACACAGCAGGCCAGGCAGCAGGAAAGCTGGTTTCAGGTCAGGACCCATCTTCAGAAATCCTGTACTATCTCAACAATTTGACTGTTCTGTTACTTTTCTGGTTGGCCTCATATCTTGCACTATTCACAAACCTGAGCTCATCTAAATGTTGCTGCCCAGGTATTAACTTCTACCATTCCATCATTTGTCATCAGCTCCAATGGATGTTTTTGAGTCATAGAGTGTAGAGATATACAGCACAGAAATAGACCCTTCGGTCCAACTTGTCCACGCTGACCAAATATCCTAAACAAATTCAGTCTCATTTGCCAGCATTTGACCCATATCCCTCTAAACTCACCCTCCTCAGTTTTACTACGTGAAATAAGCTTTTTATTTATTCTCTCATCTGACATGGGTATCCTAGCAAAGGACAGTCAGCATTTGTTGCTTAAAAACCCATGCTAGAGGATTTCAGAAAACAGTTGGAAGTTAATCACATTGCTGTGGATCTGGAGTCACTTGTAAGCCAGACCAGGTCAGGATGGTAGATTCTGCTCTCTGAAGGACATTAGTGAACCAGACGGCTTTTTACAAAAATTGATGCAAGTTTTATAGTCACCATTATTCAAGCTAGATTTACAGTCCAAGTGATTTCCAATTTATTAATTGAATGTAACTTTCACCAGCTCTCACGATAGCTTCAAATCCTATGTCCCCAATGCCCTGTAATACTTATTTTTTAAAGAATAATCTTGTTTATTCTTGAAATGAGAAAGAATCACTGGCAAGGCTATATTATTAGCCATTCTCTAGTTACCCCAAGAACAAGCTTTGTTGACTATCTCAATTCTTTCTAGTATCCATCTTCAGCATCAATGATGCCTCTGTTCAGTACTGAGCACGTTACAATGCTGAAGATGTCCTCTAGAATGGACGTTAAATTGAGGCACTGTCTGCCCTCTCAGCTGGGTGTAAAATATTCCATAGAGTCCTAGCCAATATTTAATCCCACAAACATCATTAAAGGGATCAGAATGTAATTTATTTAACTATCGGTACTAATTGGCTGTCATGTTTCCCTACAGTAATGACTACACTTCAAAGTAATTAACTGGCCACAAAGCATTTTGGACGTGTGGATATTGTGAAAGATATTGTGTGAAGCAAATTATTTCTTTCATGAGACTGTTAGAAAGCAGTTTTAATATAACTACGTGACTTTCTATGCCACATAAGGCAGCCGAGTCAACCACATTACTTAGACTGGTAGCAGTACATTTTATATTTTCAGCTTTTTTTCCTGAATCAAGTTCTTAAAGTGATGCCAGATGTGGTTTGGTTTCAAATTCTCACTGAAGACAAACTCTGTGCTCTTCATGGAGGTGGTCTCTAATGAGTCTCATTTTCTTGCCTTTTCTTTATAGGCTACAAATTTCTTCTTCTACAGAGAAATAATAATTTGCCAAGCGTTCCTGTTATCTTTCCACACTGCCAACATTATCATCCCAAATCTGGCACTCCCTTTCCACAGGGTGGCCCCAGTACTTATAATTAGCAGGTTTCCTGGAACGAGGTGATGTTTCAAAGTCAGATTCTGCACAGAAGGTAGATTCAATTGCAGCCTGGTTTCAGTGCATTATATTTAAATGGTCTACACGTATGTTTCTTAGCAAAAGTGTGACAATTTTTAATTTCAATGAACAAATTATAAGCAAGACATTCAAATTAAACTTATGATACATAATCGAGAGGGAAGACCGCAAAACAGCAGAGCAGAAACTGGAAATTAGTTGGTCAGCAGCCAACCTCCAGAAGCCAGCTTGCCTGCCCATCGACAGTTCAAGTTTCTTGGCTTACAGGGGTTGATTCATCATCATTGGCAGAATTAGAAGTGACAGAATCAGCAAGGATGCAGAGATGAGAGAGCTGGTCATGTTTCAAAACTCAATCTGTCGATATCTCCTCAAACACTGGCAGCCATCATATATCAACTTTCTTTGTTTTTATTTCACAATTCCAGTTTCCCATCAGGTATGTGGATACGGAGTTAAATTGGTTGTTGTCGATCACTACCTTTTTGATCTTATCGATTTCATTTCTTTAAACAGAAAATAACATGAGAAAATAACTTTAGACTTGTGGGGTAAAAGACAGAAAATGTTGGTAGAAAAATAAAGTCAACATTCTGACCAGCCAAGATAAAAAGTCAACTGAGCAAGTATACATCATACATTTATTAATGAACAACCCTCTCAACTCCAAAATTGGGCACAGGGATTAAAAATAAAAATTAATTGCACTACTTGGTAAAGCATTACTAGTAAGTTTCATAAAAAATGTACAAATTTTGTTAAAAATTTATCAAGCTTTCAAATGATTTGGTTACAGATAGATTTATAATACAACATTGGAAACTACTTGTCATATTAAATGATGCAATGTGTGTATGATTTAATGAAACACTCCGAAATGAAGTCAACAGAAGTAATTTGCTTTTTCTTTCTGATTCATTAGCAATTTTAAATATATTTAAGTGGCAAAATGAGGTAAATGTACTAAAGAGAAATCCCACACTAAAATGTCCATTAAGACCTAAAAATGACCCAGATTTTATGTGCTTTAGGTTTTGCTTCCCCCCCACCCCCCAGAGTTAAGACCGCTGCTGAAAAACTAGCATTCCAGCATCCAATATGACAGTGTTAAGACAATGCACCAAATAATGCTGTATACAGGACAAAATGTTCAAACTTCAGCAGTCTAGTGTCACACTCTTGGTTTCTCAATATAATGACTATAACCTGGGATATCACTAAGTCTTCGTGATTTTTGTTCACAAAATTAACAAGTTTGAAACTATCCACCAAAAACCCATGCAAAACACAAAACTTGAAGCGGGACAAAAATCAGTAAACTTGTGGGGTTGACCAAGACATAACAATTCTTATTGTATGTTGTTGCTTCTCTTGTATCATCCGGACTGAGGGATTAAATACATAAATGCGCATTACAATTCATGGCAGTAATAGCTCAGCATGAATCCCCATTTCAACCCACATCAGACCCAGCTGGGCAGAAGCAGCCATGGCCACTATGGTCTGCTTTGATACACATGCACATGTGCTCAGTACATACTGACCACAGAAAACAAGGTCTGCAAACAACTGTTCTAGAGTCTCCATGCAAACATGAGAAACATTTCAAAAGTGATTAAGCATTAAGAGTGCAACAATGAACTTTGCCAATAACCAGACCTAACTGTTAATGCACCTCTTCTCGGCCTCAATTTACATAATTCAATTAAGTTATATGGCAGCTATTCCTCCCCAAACAAAATAAAAACTCCAATCCTGCCTCACCAAGTTTATCCTTCAGGTTGGACTTCATAAGTTATGATGACATGATGCTAATTAACTACTTTGTGAAGGAGAATCATGGTCTACTTTAAGAAATAAGGCAGCACTGTTCAACCTAAATAATATCATCCAGGTAATACTATGTATGCATCTCAGTCTCAGCATTCATAGCTGTAGTACATTATAAGCACAGAAACGGATATACAGCTGCTTAAAAACATTTTAGGTGCTCACAGTACAGCAGGGAAAACAGTAATACAATGTCGGTGTACATTCTGCTTACAATGCATGGTCACGTGAAATGTCATTGTAACGCAACATGGTATCATGCAGAAGTTGTGAGTTGTTTTTATTTGGTGCTACAGGAAACAGTTAAAGAAATCACTGATAACAAAAAGCGCTAACTTCAATTTTGTTTTCAGATATATATGAGCTCTTTCAATCAGTCTTCCATAACTATTTTCAAGGACAGATATAACATTACCCATGCTATAACTTTTCTTTAGATGAATGTATCCATTTCAACAAAGTCCCATAACTTTAGAATTTAGAATTAATTGTACATATCCACATTATTATGCTAAACAGATTGCATCATAACAATCCAGCATTTCTTAAGAAGAAAGAACAATGGATGCTGGAAATCAGAAACGAAAACAGAAATTGCTGGAAAATCTCAGCAGGTCTGGCAGCATCTGTGCACCGATATCAGACTTAACAGTTTGGATCCAGTGACCCTTCCTCAGAACTGATGGTAGCTAGGGAAACGTTGGCTTTTACGTAGACGAGTGCGTGTGCGCGTGCACGTGTGGTGTGTGGGTGGGGGGGGTGGTGGCAAGTGGTATGGGTGGGTGGGTGGGGCAAAAGTAAACTATAGGTGGAGATAGAGCCCAAAGAGACAGATGAGCAGCTGGACAGACAAAGGAGTGGATAACAGTTAGCGCAGGAGAATGAATGGGGACTGTTAGTGGCTAACGAAGGGTAATGTGTAATAGCGCACCATGTGACTGGTGAGCTATTGGAGGCTCAGGGTCTTTTTCTGTGGACAGAATGTCGATGTTCTGCAAAGCGGTCACTCAGTCTACGCTTCATTTCCCCAATGTAGAAGAGACCACATTATGGAGCAGTGAATACAGTAGATTAGATTCAGTGAAGCGCAGGTAAAACACTGCTTCACCTGGAAGGTGTTTGGGCCCTGGGATACTTAGGAGGGAGGAAGTAAATGGGCAGGTATTATACCTTCTGCAGTTGCAGAGGAAGGGTCTGTGGGGCTGTGGAGTCTGTTAGGAGAGAAGGATGGGTGTCCCTGAGGGAATGGTCCTTGCAGAAAAGGCTGATAAGGGAGGGGAGGGGGAATATGTGTCTGGTGGTAGCACCCCGCTGGAGGTGGCTGAAATGGTGGCTAATGATATACTGACTGTGGATGCTGGTAAGATGGAAAGGGAGGACAGATTGAAGGGAGACCCTACCTCTGTAGTGGGAGGGAAGAGAGAAGATGAGGGCTAAAGTGCAGGAGATGGTGGACCTGGCTGAGGACCCTGTCAATTATGGTGCTGGGAAATCTACAGCTGAGGAAGGTGGACATTTCAGAGGCCCCCTTGTCAAAGTTGGCATCATCAGAACTGATGTGACAGGGACGGAGGAACTGGGAAAATGGAATAGAGTCTTTACAGGAAGTAGGGCGAGGATGTATAGTTAAGGTAACTGTGGGAGTCAGTTGGTTTGTTGTGGATATTGGTGGCCAGCCTATCCGCTGGATGGAAACTGAGATGTTGAGGAAAGGAAGAGTCTGAGATGGACCAGGTGAAGATGAGGGCCGGTGTGGAAATTGGAAACAAAATTGATAAAAGCTCACCAACTGCAGATGAGAGAGGGAAGCAGCACCAAAGACATCTTTGGTATATCAGAGAAAGTCACCTGCAAAGAGACAGGCATAAATGGGACCCATGCAAGTACCCACCACCATCGCTTTGACCTGAAGAAAATGAGAGGGGTTAAAAGAGAAGTTGAGGACGAGTTCGGTTAGGCGGAGGAGGATGGTGGTGGAAGGTTCAGGCTTTTTCCCCAGGAATAAGCAGAGAGCCTTGAAACAATCCTGACGGGGGATGAACACTTAAAGAGATTGTACCATGGTAAAGAGGGGGCAGTCAGAGCCGGCAAACTGGGAATTCCGAAACTGATGTAAAGTGTCAGAAGAACTGTAGATGTAAGTGGGATGGGATTGAACAAGGGGAAAGAAGAGCATTTCTAAAAGACTTGCATTTCCAACTTCTCTTTCATGATTTGCAAATGTTGTGTTGCATAAATAATTTAAATAAGAGCAATTTGCTCAGAATTTATCAAACATTCTGAAATTCAGGTCTTTTTAGTTAAGTTCATAAATTTTTTGTGCAATATTAAAAACGTGAGCAACTTTTCTTTTTATACATCTTATTTCCATTCAAGAACCCACACACAAAGCATTCAGGCTCAATGAGTAAGCCATGATGAAGAATGCTCACCTTTATACATATAACTAAACAGATAAATTAGGCACCTATTTTTGCATTTTAAATGTCTGAGCAAGGCTCTCAGCCACAGTCTTTTAGAAACACTGGATGAGCCTTGTGAGGAACAGCCTTCAATTCAGGACCAGCAGCATGAGAGTGAAAAATTAACACTGGTTGGTAACATCCAAGGAATATTGAAAAATCAAAAACACAGATTCAAGACATATTTTCTTGGTGTTTGGGCTATTCAACACTTGTCAAATTCTATTGACTCCAAGTTTATAGTATGTTTCAAAACAAAAACATTAATGTTCTGATACCATTACTCTATGATGAAAGTGGAGAGAAGGGTGAGTGCATAGATAGGATTTGCATTTAGTTACTACTACAACTGAGGCAAAAGACCAGAAATAATCAGTTCCAAGTTTTTTTTTTAACAAACATGGCCAAAAATAGAAAATAACTAGGTAAGACAAAGGGAAAATTAGATCTGCTTTTGTACCCAATTTAAGTGATGAGCAGTTATAGAGGCAGGTCTGATCTGTGGCAATACTAGGTTTCCAAGCATATAAAAAATCCAACCAAATTGAAAACAAATAAATCACCTGCTGTAGGTGTGACCATTACATAATTTCAAGTCCCAAGTTGTGTTCATAATAACAGTTTCCAAACCAATGGATTGCAATCATTGCTTTAATCAAACACTGGGTTCAATTTTTACTAGCAAAGTGTTAAGTCTACAAGAATAATGAATACAGATTTAAAGATGACTACTGAGCAATGACATTCTAAGAGGAACAAAAAATAAGTTTAGATTTTTCTTCACTGCAAATCTGCATGACCGCTACATTTTCCCCAAATGTTCACATTTAACAATCAATCCCTATGTATACTATAAAAATAGTAATTTGCTTTACAAAATTTCCTTAGAATTGAATTAAATACTTCTTTTGAGGAGCTCTTCAGACTGTTGGTTATTGTCCTCATCACGACGTAATAGGTCTCTGATCCAATAATTGCTCAGGGGCAAAAAAAAACTGCTCAATGTTTTCCTAAAAGTTTTAAAACAGTATCTACTTAGTTCTGTGACTCGGCCTTTTGCAAGTGTGAATAATTTTATGGGGTTAGTTTAAGATGTATGCAGAGAAACATATATAGCCATATCTAAGGAAATGCAATTATGTAAAATATTGCACACAGTGGAAGAACCAAAAACTAAAGATGGGAGAAAATATTTAATTAGTCAGAAATATAATTTGAAAGGTGGAGTTGGAAGCTTGTATAAAACTTGGAATAGAATGCCTACTTATGCTGCATTCAAATCAGTATTTTTGAAAAGAAAGCAACATTAAGTTGAATGTAGTGTTAGAACAGAGCATGGCATGGATATTAAAATCAAATGATAAAGCAGAGAATTAAATTTTTCAAGGTAGCAAAGTAGTTTAACAACCAAAGTTACATTTTAAGGTGCTTATAGGACTTTGTTGCACACCTGAGACCCACATTTTTAGACTGGCCAGTAATATATAGCAATAAGTGATATTTTTATAGCACACCCAGTTTCAAACCTGTCACCTTGCTTATATAAGATTCCCATTCACTGTACATTACAGGAAAACTAAGCAAATTATTTCAGCCACTCATTGCTTTGGTTTGCTGGGTAATAATAGTTTTATAAATTTGCACAATCTTCCACCCATAATCATTTAGCTGGGGTGTGTTATAAATATATGCTTTTCTAATCTGCCAATATAAAATACTGAGGAGCAACTGAGTGAAAAAATTCATAATTGCTGCACCCTTAGTATACAGTGTGCAACTGCAAACAAAAGGGGAGAAACCAGTGTACAGTACTAGTACTGTATAAATAACACAGCTACACATTTCAGCATAATTAAGACTACACACATACAACTCACTTTATGCCAGTACTTAAGCTTGTCTGGAAAAAGTACATGTGGCTAAAATACTTGCACACTTACAATCATACTCACTCACAGTACCTGAAGGCTCTATAAGGTAGATTGCTAAAACAGTTTAACTACCTCTTTATTTATATATATATAATATCTATATAAAATATATATATAAATAAAATCAAAAAAGCACACATGCCAAAAGATCACATCCACTGTAATCCTGCAGCAACACCTGGAATGATCACACAAAAACCAGGGAATGTTAGTGCACACACGAATTAAGCTGAAAAAAAAATCTTTGGAGTTCCAATCACACTGTTAGTATAACAATCCCATAATTGTTTCAATGTGAAGACTATATAAGCTTTATAAGTCATTGAATCACACAGTGCAAAGGAAGGTCAAATGACTGCATCACATTATGACCCTTAATGTAAAGGGAAGGCTGGAAGCCACAATAGATTAAGTCCAATGAACAGTTCATCTATATGCCACAAAGAACACCCAGATTTGTGCTATTTGATTGGTTTCATTCTGAATCACGGTGAACTTCCGAAGCATCAGCTCGACAAATTGGACATGTACGATTTGCCTGGAGAAAAAGAAAAGCAAAATCATGTTTCATATATCTGCACTATATTTTGAAGAAACTAAAGTCTAAGTATATGCAGGAAAAGTCATAAATCAATCCTGTGATTCCTGGTCCGAAACACAGATATATCTTTGTGGATTCATCTTAACCGTATATCACTTTACACAAAATATGCAGTGATATTCATGCAGCATGTCTCACATTTTCTCAGAGGGCAGTAAATCTGTGGAACTCTGGAACAGTGAGCAGTGGAGGCAAAAATCAAGAAGGAAATAAATGTGTGTTTCTGATGAAAAATGGGATAAAGGGCTATGGGGAGCAGGCAGGAAACTGGAGTTGAGACCAGAATAAGATCAGTCATGATCATATTAAAACAGTGGACAGCTCGAAGGGCTGAACTGCCTACACCTGCACCCAATTCCTATATTAATGTAGAATGACCCGTATATCTGGAGCAGAATAAGAAATAAACAAGTCAGATTACTAATCATACATTATAGCATTTTATTTTACAAAGCTGAAAGGCACAAATCAGAAATTCAGCACACTGTCCCAAGTCTCCCAAAATATTTGCAATGTGTCCAATGGTGTATTTTGCCTTTATCCTAATTCATTTTTTTTTAAATTCGAGGGCATGAGTTAGCATCTTCAGGTTTATTTATATATTGAAGCCATCACATTCTTGCCTGTCAAATTCTTACAGCACAGTTACACAGAATATAACTGTATACCTTGTGTAGTTAAATACACATGGAAGAAACAAACAAAAAACTCTTCAAAGCAATTTCTGCAAAAGCAACTGTATGTACTAGGATAGAGAAATGAATGGGAAAGGGAGTAAATGTCTTTCACAATTTTTCATATATATTTTTATCACATATTAAGTGTCACAGGAACAAGTACAACAAAGGTAGATGTTTTAGAGTTGACGATGCTTAGAAAGAATTGAAAAAAATTACACCAAGTCATAAATCTAGCATTGCCGAATAATTATTCTATCAAACCTGATTCTATGATGTGGCTCTAACATTTTGCACACAAATGGACGCACAGCACATATTACTCAGCAATATATAGTAAAGCTAGAGGAGAATTAATGAGTTCTAGATATGTTGTCATGACCTTCAAGTAGGATTGCTGTATATACTATTTTTCTAGCATGTAAAATTGGCATGTGAAGTTTCACTGCTGCACTTCCTGACTTTTTAAACTTTGTATCCCATTTTGGTGGATCTGTATTTTTAGGAGGTCCAGAACACATCAGTTACAAAATCTCCTAGGAAGCATCTGCTGATCATGTGGTATATGTTTTAACTTCTTAATTAGTTACATCAAGGTGAAATTTGATTATAATGACTATTCTGTATATTCACTTGCCATGTATAAAAATAACAAGTTAATGATTTCTACTGGGGCTCCTCTGAATTAAGTTAATCTGTGTGCCTTCCAAATGACTGAAGAAGTAAATACGCAGGCACGTGTGAAAGATATGCAGGTGCGTGAAACTGTTTTGGGCAAAACCACATTGGGACCTTACTCCCAATAATTTTCTTTTCTATTGACTTCAGTTTTGCTGTGTGTAAAGTGGGCTGCGAGTGTTAACTATTACCCACTTCTGTGGTACACTTGTAGCTTGGATCACCAAAAGATATTATTTTACGGACCCAAGTTATACTGTTAGATGAGAATACAAGCTGGTGCATCCACAGAACCCCAGGCTTCTCCTAAGACCTATCACAACACTGGGGTTCCCCAGATCTATCTGGAGTCCTAAAGGCTCAAACCCTGCCACAACAGCATCACCTACTCATCGAATAAAATATAGTAACCCTGTTCCCTGAATGTTACACAATGCATAGATTGTTGGCTCTTATACAAATCAAATGGATACAAGAAAGTGAATTAATCACATTTGTAACAAAAATGCAAAAATTTGATCTCTTCTAAAAAATGAACTAAAGTTTCAGTAGATACTAAACACCCTGACTTTATGAAGTATAGTTAGGTTTATAAAAACTAGAATATACAGATCCATACTCCTAAATAAAACAAATTGAAACTGCTCTCAAGTCCAACATTCTAACATCAACTTTTTCCCAGCTGTTTATTTTAATACATTACCACAAATGCCTGTCAATTAATACTCAGTTTGTTCATCATTCATCAAGTGAGACTAAAGATATGAAAGTTGCTGCAGAAATACAATATTTTTCTTGATTGCACAATTTGTGAAATTATACTGCTTGAACAAAAAAAACTTGTAGTGTAATTAGAAACAGTGATGCAATTTTCTTCAATTAAACATTTTTTGCCTCAAACAGCAAGACAAATATCACAAATCAGGCAATGGTAAACACTGTGCACAGAACTTTGCACAAGATAAGAACATTTCTAGTGTTTAGACGTACCGAGATAACATAAAACAGATTGTGTTGATTGAGAATACTGTTTTTTTGCAAACTCTAACACAAACACCACAGCATTTCCAATAGGTTAGACTGATCTCTCAGAAGCAAATCAATGACAGTTTTGTCAGTGCAAGCCATAGCAAATAAAGAGAATCGATGTTGTGCAAATATTCTCAAATCTTTTGCATTAGAAACGCTAAAAACACATTATGAAAATAATGAGAGAGGAGGGACAGACAGATAACAGGTCAAAGGGTACAATTATAAATTCATTTTACCTTCAGCCATTTGTCGACACACTTGGCATGAAACTCATGGTTGCAGGGTAAGACTCTAAGTAGTTGCCTTAGTTCAAAATCACACATGCACACTACGCATCTGTATAAAATGTAGAAAAAGGGATAATTGCTGATTAAATTTGTAACAGATTATTACATGGTGTGGAATTTTAAACTAAGTGTGGACTACAGTTATTTGGCCAGTGAGGGGATGCTGCTGTGCTACCCCTGTCTCTCAAGACTTCAGCCTCCACTTTGCTGATTTCAGTGTACTTCTTCCCCTTCAATCTCTGGCCTTCTTCTCTCCCAATTTCAATTTTTCATCAACACTGAGCCCTTATCCTAGGTCTTCTTCCTTCCTGACTGCCTCTTTGTTACACATGTACCGTGTTCTGATCTCCTCTACCTTTCCCCAGGTCACAAACCTTTAATCTGTCAGGATCATCTTTTTCTCCTACACAAGCTCTGATCTCTGGCCTCGATTCCTCTGATACTCTTCTTCGCCAGCACTCTACCAACCCTGATCTCCAGGCCAGTCCTAATCCTAGTCCGGATTGGCTTCCTTTCTCCATTCCCACAGGCCAAGTCTCCAGTCTTCTTTCCATAGAATGCCTCCGTTTTCCTCACCCTCCCCAAGACTGATCTTCTATCCTCTTGATCATCACTCTTCCCCACTCTTATTGAGCCCCGATCTCTGGTCTTAACACTTCCTGCTTGTTGGGAACTGTCCACATGGGTCTCTAGCTGCAGCCTTCTGATGCTTGTGACTTGTATCCGGTGATAGCTGGCCAGCTTGCCAATTTAGTCAGGTGCTGGGTGGGAAATAAGAAAAAAATTATAGTGAGGTCCTGTTATTAAAATTGTTAGGATCTCTACATCTCCCATCTATTATTAACCTACTTTGCAACTTTCTCATAAATACCTGGACCACACTTTCATCCACATTTAAAAAAATAAACAAAACAGCATCAAGGGAATAATGGGAGATAACAAGGCGTGGGGCTGGATGAACACAGCTGGCCAAGCAGCATCATAGGAGCAGGAAAACTTGACGTTTCGGGCCTAGACCCTTCAT
>JAHRHZ010000024.1:2874024-2897784 GCA_024137785.1 Ginglymostoma cirratum
GCTGTGTTCATCCAGCCCCACGCCTTGTTATCTCGGATTCTCCAGCATCTGCAGTACCTTTTATCTCTCAAGGGAATAATGAACTGGAATTGCTGTGCTCGTCCATCTTACTGGCCAATATCTATTCAAAAACACATCTTTATCGAGTTTCTTGATGAATCGCAATGCTCAGATGACAGAAAATAAATAGAACTAGTTGGTTCATGGAGACATGACCTATTACAAGTGAAAGAGTCAGTCATGGGGACTTTACTGATCTTAAGAAAAGACATGCCTGTTTTAGACGGAGTTCAGCAAAGACTTTCCAGGCTGACTAGTGGGGTGGCAGATTTGTCAAATGAGGAGAGATTTTATCTATTAAGCCTGTATTCACTAGAGTTTTGAAGAATGAGAAGGGATTGCATTGAAATGTATAAAATTCTGACAGAACTGGACAGACAGGATGCAGGAACCATGTGTCTCTTGGCTGGAGGTTCTAGAACAACAGGTCACATTGTCAGTACACAGTTGACCATTTCTGACCGAGAGGAGGAGAAACTTCTTTACTCAGAAGGTAGTGGATTCTTTATCACATAAGTTGGTGGAGGGCAATTCACTGAATATACTCAAGAAATTAGTACATAGATTTATAGACATTAAAGGCTTTAAAGGGGTATGGGGAGGGAGCAGAATATGGTGTCAAAATAGGAAGACCAGCCACAATCATATTGAATGGCTGAGCAGAATCGGTATGCTGAATGGCCTACTCTTGCTCCTATGTTCTATGTTTCCACACATTTTTGCAATACTTTCAAAAGTAAAATGTCGTGAGCATCATATGTGCAATGGCTAAAGTTTACAGTTTGTAAATCAATATACAGTTAATTTGTCTCTCTAGTAGATTTAGAAGGGTTTAATAACATACACAACAGGGACACAAAGTGGCTAGTGTAGAAAATTTATTTTCTAAAATAATTAATTCAGCACTAAAATGTATCCTTTTCAGGTGAATAGTTAGCATCCAGAAAATTTACGATATAGAGTAAAGGGAAGTCAGTGGTAGTAAAAATGTTTATTTTTAATTATCTGGAACTATCTTTCCCATTTGATGTGGTAATTTATGCAATTATCTCTATTTTTATGGTAATTGTGTACATTTGACACAAACACCAACAGTATGAAAAAAATTGCTCACTTTAAAACATAAGGTGGTTATTTTTGCTGCATTCCAATTTTACAGTAAAATTATAATCAGATATACTTACAAAGTCTGCTCTGACTGGTGGTTGTTAGGGTTAAACCTATAGGATGGAAGTTGTTCAATGTCTGCTTTTGTAAGCCCACGTGGTTTGGCTTCTCCCAGTCGTTCTGCTAGGTTAAGAAGCGCCTATATTCAAAATATGCATCATTTAATGATTTATCACATGAAAGTTATTGCCTCATTTCAGCACACAACCTACATTAAGCTGCAAGAGTATTTTGCTTAAAAATAAACTGTTTAACTGTCTGAAATTTATTTAGATCAATAAAAGCATGAGATGACTGGAAAATTTAATTACTTTCCATACAGAGGCACATAAATACATGAAAATTATAAACTAATTCATGGTTAATGCATGTGGTTCATGTATACTTATGATATTTAATTGAAAGAATAAATGTGACACTAATGATCCTTTCCACCACATGAAATAAAGCAATGTTTCACCTATATTCCTTTAAATGTAGGTCATTGTCACAAAATGCAAGTTTACTAACTCATTTGAAATTTTTACGTAGAATGTGAACAACTGAGAGTGGGGGAATATAGAACAACAGGAAAAGGCCATTCTGCGTATCACGTCTGTGTTAATAAAGTAATCCAATACATTGCCAAATATACTCTCCATGCATCTTTATTTCAATATGAACCATATTTATTTTCAAAGATGCATTAGCATTTGCTTTAATCGCATAATGCCTTTGTTTGACTGCATGCTTATCTATCAGTTCACTGTTAGAGCATGTCCAGCAATGTCTCTTCTTCCAAACCCCTCACCACTTCCTTTGAAGGTACCAAGGATGTATATGTCCCTTCTTGTGCCGATATCATCCAAAGACATGAGATCTGCTTCCATATATTTGGAGTTGACATCTCTCTCAGTCATCTAAAATCAACCCCTCTACTGTCCGTTTTGTCAAAGTGTCTGATATCCCGTCTTGAATGAACTGGAATTTCTGGTTAATCATTCACAAGATTTCTCGTTCTTATTGCAATCTCCTACTTCTATCACCAATTACTTTCCCTCTCTTTATTGTTGATCCAGATTAAAGCATACAGTTGCAACATATGCACTCTATCTGAGCCTTCTAATGCCATTTTCTTTTAATCACAAAGACTACCTATGTTCTCCTAAAATATCATATATATCTGTTCACCCGATGCTAAAATCATCTTTACTTTTGACATTTTCTGCCTCCATAAATTTCCTCTCAAATCAAAACTCTGCTCCACTGTTCTCTTTTCCTCACTATTGGTATTTTTTCATTTCATTCACTGGATGTGGGCATCACTAGCTAGGCCAGTCTTAATTGCTGATCTATAATTGCCCAAGAGTCAAGTACATCGGTGTGGATCTGGAATCAATGGTAGGTCAGACAAACTAAGGACATAAGTAAACCAGATAGGGTTTTATGACAATCAACAGTGGTCTTATGGTCATTAGCCTAGCTTTTTATTTCAGATTTTTTAAAATTGAATTCAAATTTCACTGGCTGCCATGGTGGGATTTCAAACAATATCCTCAGGTCACTAATAAAAGCAGAATACTGTGAATGCTGGAAGTCTGAATCCTCATTACATCAGCCTGGATTTGTGGATTATTAGTCCAGTGACATTATCACTACCCACTGCATCCCTGAAATTATGACTTCAGCTGTCAAGGTGCCATCTTTTGGAATTCCATTCCCAAACTCCTCTGCCTTTCCTTCCCAACTTTAAATGCACCTCTTTGACAATATTTTCCTACCTGTTCTAATACTGAAAACTTAGCAATGTGCCTTCTTTGGCTAAACTAAAAATAAACTCATCTGGAAGCAGATGTGTTTGCACCGTTTATCCTAACTGGGATAGTTAAAATAACCCAATGCCATTGGCCCTTCGTTCTTACGAACTGTACCTTCGAACTACATGCAGATTTCTCCTCAACCTCTACGATGGCCTGCAATGCACTAAGAATTCTACCAGATACTTTTCCTCTTCTTACCTTATCTGTAGGGATGCTACCTTAATGTAACACCTACATTCTACTATCATCATGGAACCCTGCCCTAATACCGCAGCTCACTTTGCTATAAATCAGAAATATTAAGGAGGATAAAAGTTTTGTCAGTTGTATTCTCTTTTCAAAACCTAGACCTGTTACACTCTTCCACAATTGTCAGTGCTTCACACTTTCCGATTGCGTGTTGATTTTTTTTTGACATTGCTTGTTTACAACTCAATTCGGACTCTCTTTTAAAGAGCTGGTCTCTTATCTCCTCGTTTCTTCATTTATATTTTTACATCTGCTTATCTGTTACTGCCTCAAAGCCTCCACTTGCCTCTCTCGTCTGGTAATAGTTGCTCATTGTTTATTTTCTCCAAGCCTTCTATCCCCATTCCAAATGTTCCATTAATTCTAGTCTCGATATCAAGTTTCTTGCCTAGAGTTTGTACATCACTTATTTATTAGATTAAAATCCTCTCCACTGTCCTTCTTACCCCATCAGGTTTTGGTAACATTTCAGTTATAGTGAAATTTAGGCTATCCTTGTTTCAGAACTGACCCCCTTTTTTGCATTTCATCTTGTATTCAAGAATTATATTTTGTTTAATCATCAAGGAAAATCTTCCCTGCATAAACCTCCCTGGTCTCAGCTTCAGGTGTTACACTAACCTCATAGTTTTCCACTTCACCATCTTCAACATCCAATTCCAAACTAAAAGCTGGTCCCACAGCAGGGGGCACTGGAAGCATTGATCTGCACAGAAAAATACCACGCATTTGTTTAAAAGGATGGTATGAAGGTCATCTTTTAAGTGCACGCAGATTACAAAACCAAACAAAAATTGAAGGTGTTATTTTTATACAATTATAACATTCAATGTTAGAATTTGGCCACCAAGAATAATCTATTGGCTGAGTGCACGAAGTGCAGAAGTTTTCATTGGACATATATAGATTATATTCAGCCCAGATCAAAAGAATAATAAGCAGAAAATTACAAAGTTGGAAATGGAGGGAGGAAAGGGAGGGAGGGAGAGGTGGCAGGAAGGCTGGAAGATCAGCAGCCAGCCAGCAAAGTGTAGACAATTCTGCCAGTAGCCATACCACTATGTAGGCTGGAAAAGTTGATGGATGGCTGGTCTGCCCTTCAGTGGCCCTCTGGTGCGGACTGCCATTTACATTGGTTGCCGCTCCAAAAGCCCTGGCAGTCCCAAGATGAATGTGCCATTAGTTTCTGGGATACAGCTAAGTAATGGGAGTTGGGCAGGTAGGATTTGACAACCTTAGCAAGGAGTGGAGGGGTGGATTTTAAATTTAGTGTAGGAAAGCAGGAAGTAAGGAGCGAGGTACCCCTGATGTGTAAACGACAACCTTCCGAAGATAGTAACCCCCTCCTACGTAAACAAGTTTCTCGAAGTGTAAGAAAAAAACAGCATGTGCTTCCAATCTGCCTGACAATACCAACTGTATTATGCCAAGGTAATATTTGGGTCAAATAAACTTTTAACAAGCTCAATTGATCTCAAACCACACATGGTATGATAGGTTAGAGTACTGGACCCGTGACCCAGATGGCTAAGAGGCCAGATCTTCGGATTATTTGTGCTTTGTCAGACTGATGGGTGAGAAAGAAGTTCAGGAGTTTAAACCATGCAATGTCAGGAAAAGACTGGATATTAGGTGTTTTGCTTCCTCCCAGTCATAAATCTCTAAAATGCAGTGTATGCTGAATCTCTGCATATCTACTATGGGAAGCTGAACTGATTCTTTACAAGGTAGAGACTGCATCACATAAGATGCATGTGATTGTATATATAACACGTTAATACCAACAAACCTTGGAATTTTTAGAATGCTACCATTGCGGTTCGAAACCTGACCCATGTGTAGCTCTACTCCAGTCTACTGGGTTAACTCTCAATACGTACCAAGACAGTCTAGCAAGTGACTCATCTATCCAGACAGTTGCCATCATTCACCATCATCACTTTCTTAAGACAACTGAGGCTGGGCAACACTATGCTTGCCTACAAAGGCAGCATAGTGGCATAGTTGTTAGCACAGCTGCCTCACAGCACCAGGGACCCAGGTTTGACTTCAGCCTTGAGTGACTGTGCGGAGTTTGCAAGTTCTTGGTGTTTGTGTGGATTTCCATCAGGTGCTCTGGCTTCCTCCCACAGTCCTAAGATGTGCAGGTTTGGTGGACTGGAGGGTTAAGGAGATAGGGTGGGATACTTTTCAGAGGGTCCATTAGCTCCAGAGTTTTTAAATCTCTCAAGACCTTAAGCTCTGGAAATCCCTCCATAAACCTCTCCGCTTCCTTTACAATTTGTTCTCCTTTAATACCATCCTTACACACTTTCCTAGCATAAGCCTTCAGTCATAGCCCTTTATCTCTTTATGTGGCAGTGTGTTAAAACTTTGACCAATATGAAGCAACTGCAGATATTTTATTGTGTTAAGGCTTCTATAATGAGACTTTGTTGTTGCTCTGTGGAAATGGCGCTGATCAAGGTGGAGATTCTCTGTAGCCCTAAAGATTTATTTACTTTTTTGTTGAGATCACTTAGGGTGCACGCACCTTAAAAATCTTTAAAGAATTGGTCTTGCTGGCCCACTCCGTAGCCTGAGGCATAACAATAGAATAGATCACTTTCTAGGAATTCAAGTCACAGAATGGTGAACTTAGAAATCAGACAGGGTTTACTTGGAAGTAAACACGTGACAGAAAAAATATGCCGATGCTTGTCACAACTATGCAAGGGAGTACTGTTTATACCATTCCCTTCAGCTTCCTTTAGTAAAACACATCCATTACGTTATTTTAGATGTTTAAAAGAAAGTTAATCCAAAAAAAATTGGATTCTGACACGAAGGAAGATATTGTAACCAGAGTGACAAAAGCTTTTTCTGATCTGAGTTTAAAGGACAGCCTTAGAGCAGGAAGTGGAAGAATACAGAGAAGGAATTCCATTTAAAAGAAAGGAATTCCAGATATATGGAATGCATAAAGATGTTGCAATGACACAAATTTTAGAGGGATGCTTGATAACCAAACATAGAAATTACATATTAATAAAACAGAGTTAAACCTCAGTGAGATATTTACTGAAGTAAAAGGGCATAACTGAAGTACAACTGTAATACAATATTATTTCATTCCAAAATCAATGTTATTGCAACATATCTGCTTAGCTTCTAACTACTGTTGCATTTCATTGGTAAATGATTTAGGATAATCTTGGTTAGAATTTAGGCAAATTATTCTGATCCTCATTTGTTTTTAAAAATTAGGTACCTCAAAAATCTTAACTGAATTTTATTATCACTGTTCACTTTGATTGCCTTCACAAACACCTAATTATGGACTAGAAACCGGAGTCAAAAACAAAGCTTTTAAAAAAATTCAAAAATATTAAAATATTTGAGCAACATTGATGTCCAAAATTTTGAGGTGCCTTCCCAATTCAGAATAAGGCTTAATGTTATTAATAAAACTCAGCCCCAAAGGTTTTCCTCCTGTACAGTTTTCAGACTTATGCAGTTACCTTTTATTCTGCATTGTTATTGCTTATCAAGAAAGGGTGAAATTACTCCAAGAGTACATAAGATTGATCTTGTGCAACGTACGATGTGTGAGAGGTAATTGCCCAACTGAAAAGAAAGCTTCTCAGGTCCTGATTGATAGGTGCCCAATAACATGCCAAGGAATACAGATCGAAACCCTCAGTTTGACTCCAACATTTACAGCTTTCGATAATTTCAGACTGAAGATGGTGTGTTGAATCATGGTTTTTGTATTGGCTTGGGAAATGCGGAAAAAAGATGTCAGTTAGGATTTTGAACCCTTAAAAGAAGGCATGCAGACTTTGAGTGAAACATTGTAGTAGGAATGAGCTATTTTTAAATAATTAATAATCTGAACTTGATTAAGTAAGGAATTAAGTAATATTGTTTAACTGTGGTTAGTTGTAAGCAGTTGCTATAGATAAGAAGTCATATGGCCAGGAAAGTGCATTAGTTTATGGTTTTATTGCTTTTTAATAGTTAGGCCCAGGTAAACTTAGGCTGACAAATGTGAGAATGTTTAGTGGTCATAGATCCTTACCCAAAGATACAGCTGTGTCTTAAAATGGTTCAATTTTGTCATTTATAGTCTGTAATAGGCTTTTCTGCTTTATGCTTATTTTGAGCTATCATTTGCTTTAGGTATCAATTATCTGGGGACACACATGGTTCTTGTAGCTCAAGGATATTGATAGATGTTTCAGAATTCTTCAATGCATCTTTGGGGATCACAGTTGATCATTGAGAAGTGACACTACATACTCTGAGCAGATGCATTAATTGTTCATCGGCACCATTTTACCTCAATAAAGATCTATGGAATTGTAAGCTAAAGGGGACAATCTTATACAATGAAAGGCATATCAAAGAATGCATGAGGAGACAGTAAGAAGTGAGATGACTTTTAAGAAACCAAATTAGGAATTGGGTAGATATTGTTTTGTCAATCCAAGACTGACCATTAATTTATATAAAGAGTTCATTATGAATGATAATGCACAGTGGGTAGTGGCTAGGAAATATTTCCAGCATCTGCAATTCTTTGTCCTATTTCATTATCCTGGGTTTTAGTGGTTTAGCATATAGAAGGATGAGAGAAAGACACCTTCAGCCAAAAGAACATAAGAGATGGCATCCCAGTCAGCAGGAAATTGAGCAAATATTTTATTGTGAATCAACTAATTCCAATGCAGTTTCAATTCTTTTGAATTTGTTTTAATAATCTTACCAAATTCTGTAAAACTTGTGAAAACATATCTGCCCCTTGAATGAGTCATGTAATTAATCAAGACCAGTAAATGCTAGATTGAAGTTTCCGACAGCCAACCTACTCTTGCATGTGGCTTCCGTCTTGCAAACGGAGATTAATTTCAATATAAGTTTTAGAATTAGGATACAAATCTATGCTACTATGCCTTTGTACGATACTGTATAAGAATAACTTATTTATTGGTGCCAGCAATGGCACAGTGATTCCACCCTTGACTGTGTTGGAACACAAAATATAGGCTGGAAATCTAATGCAGCACTGAACGAGGAGCAAATGTGTTAACTTTTAGTGAACAGTTAAACAGAGGCACTGTCTGCCTTTGCAGATGGACATAAATTATTTCATAGCACCAGTTCAAAGATGATGTGGGACATTTATTGCACATTTTGATGGTTACAATTCAAGTCATAATGTAATTGGTTCTACACATCTAATTTGAAAATCAGATCAGAAATCTGCAGCACATTTCTGTTTAATTAAAAAAGGCAAGTCAGAACATAACTCCAGTATGCAAACAGAGTGGAAAGCTGTTTACTCAGGGCAACAGGAACGTGTCCCCAATTCAGGTCCCTATCAAGTCAAATGAATGAAGAAATTGAATAGGAAAGGTCACAAAGATGACTACTAACTGCAGAGAAAAGTGCTGAAAATACTGGCTTGAGAAAACTACTTAAACCTAATTTCTAATTAAAATTTTGGTCTAAAGAAGAATTTGCTAATGTTATATCAAATCTGTCTGAAAAGCATTAAAATACATACCTAGAGCTAACAGTAACAATTGGGGGCCAAGAGGATTTTCATTTACTGCTTAGTGAAGGTGGAGGGTGGGGGCGGAGATGTTGAAGGTCTTATAACAGAGTAGTAGTGTCTCTGCCTCTGCGTCAGGAGCTCCAGGTTCAAATCCCACTCCAGGATAGATGGCTAAGGAAGGTGTTTTCAAAATGTGGCCAAACCGGGGTCTGTATCAACTTGCAATACCTTTCAACTTAGGCTAGTGGCAGACAGTAAGAGTAGGAGAGATTCCTGGTGGATTCCATGTGATGTAAAGAAGCTAGAGGCTCTGACATCACTTCCCATTACTTCAAACTACAACATGCATGTAAAAGCACATACTGCCAAAGAACTTGGACTCCTGGGGTGGGGTGGGGGATGGTTGAGAGCACTATGGATGAGACAGGGTTTGGTCCTCTGGTTTGGATGGATTCAGGACTTGCTTCTCTGCTCTTTTGCTCTGCTCATGGTGAAGGTCACAGCAATATGGATCTGACCTGCCTTTGGGCATAAAACCCAAGAAGTACTCATGAAGACAGCAGGGAGTTTCCCACGTATGTTTTGCAACCTTTGTAAGTTGCAACAAAGGCTCACAAACATTTACCTGGAGTTGAATACCTAGTACCTCACTCACTAAGTGACTTACTGTGCAGAGAGATCAATTTTGTAAAATTGATCCCAATTGTAGACTCCAAATACATGAATTGAGCACAAAATTACAATTGTTGACAAGAGCCAGAAACATTTAGCAGACAGTGATTTGTTTGGATTTCTTCATCTCTTCTCTTACTGAATAATAGATACTAACTTTTATGATATACAAGAAAATACTAAAAAACCTATGATATTACAACTTGAAATGCGTTGGAATTGGACTGTACCATAACTATATTAAAATACTCTGTTCAATCTTTTAAAAATCTTTCAATTTTTAAAAGCTTTTTTGAATTTACTTCATTCCTTCCTCTCTGGAACAGAGAATTTGTACATTGGTTGAGTCACTGAATACAGCAAATTTTCAAATATTATACATTAAATGCTTAAAATGTCACTGTACACTAATTAATTACATGCCACTTTGAAAGTAATAAATTCACTTACAGGAAATATGGCAAAAAGCTAGGATGATAAGGTGGAGGTGGTAAGGGTTGCTGCGAACGATATCTGCGTCCTGTCAGTCTTCGAGGCATGAAATGAGGATATGGCTGTTTGACAGAAAGTAGCAAGGCAACAAGACGCATAAGCAGGATTTAAGATATTATGTCATTGCAAATAACAAAACCCATAAACGCATTCAACTATTTAATGAATAAAGGAGCTTTACGGAAAGGCATCAGTGACAAAATGCACTTGCTGGCAGATAATAACAAAGTTTACAAAACAGACAGATTTACATACCACATTTATTCATACTGTAAATAGCTAGCAATTGCGTGCAGGTAAGAAGGATTGCCTGTAGATACAACTATTTGTGAAGTAAAAATGTGACAGAACAAAATGCCCACCAAGAAAGTGACAGCATTACCTTTTCATGTATAGATTTTATCTTAGTGAGCTTCTTCAAAATTAAGCATCATCACTTATTTACTGCAAAATAAACAGTTACCGAACGGTGTGTAATTTGCATTCTCAAAATAAATGATTACGTAACATTGCAAAATCCCCGAGGAAAAGGCTCGTGTTCAGACAGTAAACCTGAGTTGTACAAGTGGTACGTTAAGTTTAGAACGATTTAACAGAACATAAGAACATACAATAGTAGGTGCAGCAGTCAATCATTTGGCCCCTCAAGCCTCCTGTGCCATTCAGCAAGGGTCATGGCTGATCTCTTAGTGTTCTTAACTTACTTCCCTGCCTATGCCCCTATAATCTGCGACTTCCTTTTCAATCAAAAATCTGTCTAACTTTGCCTTAAATACACTGAGTACAATAATAGGTGGGAGAGCGCATTGCGATGAGTACATAAGGAATCTTAAGTGACTAAGCAAGAACTTTGGAGTTTCATGTAGGAAACTGAGAAATAAAGCACTTTGGGAAGAAGAATCAAAAGGCAAACTATTACTTTAGTGGAGGGAGACCTCAAAAAGTGTGCAGCTCACAGGTATGTGTATTTTTGTGTATGAAACACAGAAGGTTAGCATGCAGGTGTTGCAAGTGATTAAGGCAGCAGCTGGAATTTTGCAATTTATTGCTAGGGACTTGGAGATTAAAAAATAGTGATGTCTTATTACAACTGTACAGGGTGTTGCTGAGGCCCCACCTGGTGTATTATGTACAGCCTTGTTCCCCATGTTTAAAAAACGGTATATTGGCATTGGAGGCAATTCAAAAAGTGATTCACTTGGCTGATTCCTGGGATAATGGGACTAACTTATCAAGCACCAGTTTTGCCTTTATTTATTAAAATGTAGAAATTTACAACATTCTGAAGGGGTTGACAGGGTCTGTGCTAAGACGACAAGTATACTCATGGGGGATATCTCAAACTAGGGGACATAGTTACAGAATGAGGGGACATTTTAGTTAAAATTGAGAAGCATACGAACTTCTTGTGTGGAAATGTCTTGAATTCTGATCTGTCCAAAGCAGATCAGCCATTATCTTGCAGAATGGTAGGACAGGTTTAACAGGCTAGATGTCCTATTCCTGCTCCTATTTCTTGCGTTCTTATTAGTGATGGAGAGTGGGTTGGTCGGCAATACCCACATCCCATGAATGCATTTTAAAAAAGCTTGAGAAGTTACTCCAAGTATTGATTTGGACGATAAGCTGATGTTAATAAACTGAACTGGTTTTAAAAATTTGGAAATGATAAATCATGAAGTAAATATTTGCACACATTCTACATTTATGTTTATGTTTTTGGCTTCTCTATTTCAAATTGCCTTCATGGGCAAATTCTGGCTCCCTGAAACTGCAAGAGCATCTTCATTGACCCACTGATTTCATATACAAGAGAGGGTCAACTTTCACACCTGTGGCAGCTCACTTTGTTTTATTTGAATGTAATTTGGGTTTTGAAGATCTTCAATATTTTGCACAGGTTTCATCAAACTATGTGAATTTAAGTACATCTAATGGAAACTCCTGACCCTTATTTCTAGTTTATCGCATTAAAAAGTGTATTTTTCTTAAATCTTCCAAAATGAAATTATGGATGTGCTTTAAAATCCAAGTACGTAATTTGTTTCCAGGTTCTCACATCCCTTCTTTGATACAGTTATTTGTAAAATCATACAAGTATTTTCCCTTGTGTTTTGCACTTCAGCATCAAAATGTTTTACAAATGTTCCTTCCATTCCCGATTCCTAGACTTCCATTTCCAATCCAAAGTTGTGTAGGTTAAGTGGATTGGTCATGCTAAAAATTGCTCGATAGTGTCCAGAGATGTGCCGACTAGCTGAATTAGCTATGGTAAATGCAGGGTTCAGATGGTCAGTCAGAGTCAATGGGCTGAATGGCCTCTATTTGCTCTGTAGGGATTCTATGATGCAATCATCCATTTTTCTAAAGACAGCATTACCTCCTTAACTTTAATTTAATGCCTTTAATTATATAAAATGCTATGAGACTGAAATATACTTGATCTGAATGAATTTGCTTGTGTTACCTGAAAACATGTACATTGTAAACTCTGTCAGTCATAAAATCTGGCTTTCTGCAACAGTCTTTAAAATCTACAGTGCCATGATTTTTGCTTACACGGAATTTGTCACGGAACCCACAATGCATCAGCACTTTTCAAGGCATCAAGCCTTTTCAAGAATTTTCTTTTGTGATACTTGCAGATACAGATTTCAGATACTGGAAAATAATAACTTAATTTGGTTTGTTAGTGATGCCTGCCTGTTATCAACTGCAATTCTCCTGTCTGTTCAGTGAACGAAACAGTTATCTGATTACTTCACACTGAAGTAAAATTTATTTGAATCAATCATACTCATGAATTTAACATATACTGGTTATTTTATAACATTTTGTGCCCTTCCATGAGCGTATATTTTATGGCATGATGTCTTACTTATACCTCAGATGGGCTAGAAGAATGATTTTCAACCTCACCTTGATATCATATTTTAATTAACTAGCTATCAATTTTTAAAGGAACAACTCTTACAAACATTAGGGGATCCTCAGTCATAACTAAAACTAAATGGAGATCACCATTTTTCATAAAAATCTAAGTAAAGGATGAACTATATTATTTTTGCCATTTAGATATGCATGAATAAAGTATAGTCACATGAACACATTATAAATACAAACAAGAAATGCTGCAAAACACTAATCACATTGAGCAGCAGCTGGGAGAGAGAATGGTAGGACTAGTAGTTCAGGTCATTAACTTTTCTTCAGGGCCAGTCTCCAGCAATTTCTGTTGTACAATATAATCATTTAAAATAATAAGGTCTGGTTGACTTAGCAAAGCAAGTTTAAATCCATTTTTGAATATAGACATACACGTACTCACTTAATATCACTGGACTCATGTCACATTAAACTCACATCATCAAACCCCAAATATATTTTAAAAATCTTAACGTTTTATTTTGGATAAAACTTTTAGTTATAACATTTTGAGCAACAAGCTAACATTCGTTTTTGACATCTAAAATAATAAAATCGTTTAAGACTGTATTTAGCATAATGCATATTCATTTTAACCACAATTCAGAGCACAAAAGCTTTTTAAAATTATCTTAGTTTAGAGAGTTTTAATGCATTGTGGGCAAACACCATAACTTATCTTGGAAAATCATTCAAAACCATCTATAAATCCAATGAACACTTTGCCCAATCCATTCAAATGTCACAAATATGGTAAACTGCAGCTAACAGAATCAAAAATATTGTAGCACCTGTATTTGAAGAGAGATACAACAACAGGACACCTTAGAACACAATGTAAAACATTTAGTGCTTTTCCCATGCTGAAACAACAGCAGTTAACCCTGCAATAATGCTCAAACTCCCAATGGTAGATGAAGCAAAGAAGCAGTTCAGTACTCACTACTCCAAAGGGCAGTTCTTGGTGCAGAGGGTCATGTGGCAGGAACTGGAGTGGCGCAGAAGGAGGAAGGGTAGACGGGTGTGGTGATGGAGGATAAGTAAAACCACCAACAGGAAGATGTTCGCCCAGTAACTCCACCTCATTCTCTATCCTTTGTAAAGGCTGACAGAAGATTTGGAGAACTTGAGTAATGTTTCTATACTCATCTGTTAGTATGACATTCTGCCTGTTTTAATTGAAAAAGTTCTCAGGACTGTAAAATTTTTCTAATATTTCAAACCAAATAGGCAATTAAAAAAATCAGGTATTGATCATTCAAAGGCAGCTTACATAATTATACATGGGAATGAGAAACAATGAATATGATATCTTCTGCAAGATGCAGCACTTCATTCATACTTATACAGGCATCGACGAGGGAATAGTAAATGCTGAAAGGCTGCATACACAACATTGTGAATATATACAACTTTAGATCATTTCATGGAATTAACTGACACTTGCAATGAAAAGAGTGACCTCAAAATGATAGTCGAAACTGATCTCTTTAATTTAGTACTATTGGACGCTAATTCTTTTAAGTAGTGAGCGTTTTCTAAAAATAAGTATTGTTCACTCTTTCAAAAACCTGCCCAACACCATAAATACTCTAATATTACTTACCGACCGTGACTGTTGGGTTTGGAATGGAACAAACTGGCCTGGGGGTGGCACGTGAGGATGATGGTGGGGCGACAGATGTGGAGGGTGCAATATAAAGGGATCGCTTGAGATAAGAGGAGGAAATGCAGCATATGAGACCGGCAAATGTTGTACAGAACAGGCTTGGAGCATCTGGAGGGGAAAAAAAGAGATAAATGTAACATTTCAAATCACCACTGTATTTGAAAAGATGTTATAGTGTAGGGATTATAGGAATTAATAACCATTCCATGTTTCATTCTTTCTACTCAACACTTCAGTTGAACACATCATTCTTGTGACATAGTAGAAGAAAAAATTAATCTCAAAGGTTACTGGTGGAAAGCATACAAAATACAAGAGGGTTAGAGAAGTACAAAATGGAGTTAAAATATACAACAGTTGCGTTTAGGAATTCTACCAGGCTAATTTTGCACAGCTCAAATCGTATAGTGATAGGCAATGCCTGATCCTGTAGAGAAGTAGGCCAACATCTGCGAAGTCCAGAACCCATCACCTCAACATTCTGGCCTAAAATTATCACCTGAAGAAGAAGACGAAGGCCCATTTGTATGACTTGGAGAAACTCTACATTTAATTTAGAAATTCCAGCTTTGTTTTTACATTTTTTCTGATTTTAAGTTGGTGAGGTGGGAGCATTAAGGAATTTCAAATCTTAGATGGAAATAAATGAATATAGGTCCAATCACGCTCATGTTGATGTTTTGCCTTCCGATGAGCAAATGGTTCCAAACACATTTGTACGTCCCAATTTCCTCTTCACTTTATTCCCTTTCTCAGACACTTATCCAACTTATCTTGAATGCTGACATAGTTTCTGCCTCAAGAATTAACGTTGGAAGTGAATTCTACTCCTTATGCATGCCTGTAAAAGGTGTCTTGTGTATATTATTCCAAATAGCTCATACTAAATATGCATTCATGGTTCCTTGGGCCTGAGCATGCTACCTTGTCTCTTTGTTTAACATAATGAAACAATCACCATATAATATTGAAAAAAAATCTTTTCTGAGTCTTTAGTTGAACTTGTATTTTCTGAGAAGGGTCACCAGACCCAAAACGTTGACTCTGTTTTTCCCTTCACAGATACTGCCAGACCTGCTGAGCTTTTCCAGCAACTTTGTTTTTGTTGTATTTTCTGAAAGTGGACAGCATCCTAGTTCTAACAGGTCTCTTGTATATAGGTTCAGTATTAATTCTTGGCTTTTAAATTCTACACTTAAATGATAAAAACTAGGCTATCATGTGCAGCCTTTTCAACCCGAGCTGCTGCTTTTACTGGCCTGTGAAATTGCGCCTCAAAATTGCTTTGTTCAACTACCATACAAAGCTTACTTCCATTCAGGGTACAATTAGTTTTTTTTAAAATAAATGCATCATCTCATACTTACTGACATTGTCACTATTTAACAAACAATTCCGCCCTCTTATCAAGTCCATTGCAGATTTTTTTGATCTGCTACAGAAGTAGTTACACCTCAAATTTTGGTCTTTTCTGAAAATTTTAATATCATTCTTTCTAGGCCCATCTGGGCACAGAACCAAACCATGTGAACCCACTTTTAACCATTCTGAAAACCTCCTTTTACTTCATTGTTTCCCACTTTTTGAAATCATTTCTAACCAATTTGCTCAATTCTTGCCAATTCCATAGACCTGAATGTTCTCTAATAAACTCATAGATGGTGGTACCTTGTAAGCTGCACTAAATGTATTTCCAAAAACATTCTGTGATAACCTCAAGCAATTTAGGACGTTTTACTTTAGTCGCCTGTGCTATCAGTTTCTAATTACTATTTCTTTACCTGTATACAGTCATTTAATCCTTAGTTCCAGATTCCAGTAGAGCTCCCTTATCTTGTATTTTAACATGATTGGCTTTTAAATACTTTTAAGAAGCTACTACACTGCCCACTTTCTAATTTCCATGAACTCAGCAGAGCTATGGAGCGTAATTTCTAGACTTTGCAATTTCCTCCTTTATCTTTCTCAGAATACAAAAATGTAGGACCTTGCCACTTTGTCTATTTTTAGATTTAACAGTTTCCTAAATATTTTCCTTTCATCCATCACAAGAATGCTGATCTTTTTCAGCCTTCTCTTTAATATCCTTTGCTTTAACAAAGGCTAACCCAAAATGCTATATTTTAATCTTCTACAAATAGACAGTTCTATTCTCTCTGCAGGTTCTAAGTTACTTTCTTTGCAATCCCTTGACTTCCAGCAGGAATAGGGCAGTCAAGCACCAGAGACTGTTCAGAAGTGCTTCATTGATTTTATGATGGTTTTGAACTTGTTCCCTCTCACTCTCTCTTAGCTTTCCTGATCATATTTTTTAAAAATTCCTGTTTAACTATTTTTCATTATCTTTGTAATCCTTGTTCATCCTTTTCCACTATAATTGGTTTCTAGCCTTTATCATAAAAATCATAGAATCCCTAGAGTTTGGAAACAGGCCCTTCAGCCCAACAAGTCCACACCGGCACCCGGAGCACCCCACCCAGGCCCATCCACTTGTAACCAATCTACAAATCCCTGAACATTACGGGCAATTTAGCACAACCAATCCACCTAACCTGCACATCTTTGGACTGTGGGAGGAAACCGGAGCACCCGCAGGAAACTCACGCAGACACAGGGAGAATGTGCAAACTCCACACAGACAGTCGCCCGAGGCTGGAATCGAACCCAGATCCCTGGTGCTGTGAGGCAGCTGTGCTAACCACTGAGCCACCGTGCTGCCCTTTCTATATTTCTGTGACATCTTAGAATCATAGATTTAGATTGCATGCAAAGTTCTAACCTACTGAATAACTGGTGCAGAGCACCAAACAGGGTTCTATAATATGTCAAAGTCCATTGCTTTGCCATAATTCAAATTGTTAGAGTTTGGCATTATAAAATAATGATTACAAATATCTATGAAAGCATATAAAACTTTCTTATCTCATTCAATCAGTGTTAATAATAAAAGTAACAATCTTAGCACTGACCGGGGGTGGCACACTGCACACAGGATAATGCTGCCCACTAAATACAACCGAGCATCCTGGAACTTGTTGCGTGTTACACGCTGGGATGTGCTGTCCTGTGCAAAGTGGGATCCCATGTGGGGCTACAGTAGTAACAGTATATGAGACAGGAACCGTGCCCTGATGAATCTGTACAAAAACACAAATACAGAAATGGTTAGCATTCGGAGGCTGAAAAAAAAAAGTTAGAGTTCAATACTCTTGGCTGAAAAATGTTTCCTCCATAAATTTGGCCAAAAATATGCTATTTCAAAGGTGAGCTGTACAGAAATACATAAAATCCATAATTAAAAGGTTTTGTCCTTACAAGTGTGCTTAGTATATTTCTCAAAGGCATCGCACCTGAAATTATACATACCAAGGCACCATACAAATCATAGACTTAAGAAATGACATGTTGGCTGAAATAATAATTTAACAAAAAAAAAAAAAACTGGCTATGTTAATTGTGAGCAAACTAAATGCACCAAAAATCAGAGAAAAATCAGTAACCAGGAGAAAAGCATTGAGAAAGCGTTTAGAAATGTTTAAGCAGCTGTGTGGTGACAGGCTAATGACTGGATGAGGCGGCTCTTGATCAAGCTGGTGTAGTTTCATGAACTGGACAATACAAGAAAACTACCTTCACCTGTCACTTTCTACCTTATAGCATACGGTGTCAGGAAGGAAATAATATTTTCTAAGTGAATTTCTAAGCAGAAGCACCAAAAAACTTGTCCATAATATTGCATTTTACAGCACAGAAGTTGCACGTTGGTTGATCATGTGTGTGACCTCGAAAACAATTATCCATTTTTTAAAAAATTCATTCAGATGAATGTGGGCTTTGCTGGCTTGTCCAGCATTTACTGCCAATCCCTAGTTGCCCTCAAGAAGGTGGTGATGAGCCAGTAATTTTGAAAATCAAAATTTCTGAACCAGCACAGGAGTCAGAAATTCTAAGTACAGGGAGGGGGCTGATTTGAAAGTAAGGGTGAGCAATTTCTACATTCTTTTAATCTCCAGTTTCTACTTAATAGCACAAGAGCAATGATAAATTAAGTAATTCAAAGTAAAATCTTTAAGTACGGCAATGCAGCTTGGCCAGGCAGAATACCCAACGCGGGAGTCGTAGACACTTCTCATGACCAAGATGAGCCCAAGTGCAAGAAGTGTCACTGCTTACACAAACTTGTTCTCTGCCTCACAGATGCTGGAGCAGATGTTTAGAGAGCTATCATGTTTAGAGAGCTGGTCTCACCACATTTGGGGGCAAGCTAGCAGATAGGGGATTGGTGACAGAAACAGGCAGGTGGTGCATGAGTCCCCAGAGGTCTGCTCGTTAACCACTTTTCCTTTCTGGGTATTGGTAAGGTTGATGGATCCTTGGAGGAGTGCATCAACAGTGAATCCTATGGCATCAAATGTTGTCTAACTATACCAAAGGGATATAGGACAGCGGAAGGCCAGTACTGATAGAGGATTCTTTAATTAGGGGGCAGATGGGCATATAAGTGACTTTGATGTGATTCTAAGACAGTATGCTGTTGCCCTGATACTAGAATCAAAGCTGTCACATAATGATTACAGGGTACCCTCTGGGATACGGCAAACAGTATTAGGTCATGGGCCACATAGTACTAATAACACACTTAGGAAAGTGTATGTAGTACTGTAATCAAATTTAAGGATGAGTAGTAGAACCTTAGCAAGCAGACCTCTAAAGCAATCATCTTCGGATATCTGCCAATTCTATAAACAAGCGAGTACAGAAACAGGACGATATGAGGTGTTGCACATATTAATGATGATTTACACGCTTTTTTAAAGTTTTAAACCAAGCAACTGACTCTTATTCATGATAATACGGCGAGAAATGCACGAGTGAATGGCTGTCAGCTATACTGTTCAGTTGAAACACGCACAATTTATGCATGTTTTCTTTCTGTTCACAAGGAACACAGCTCTCTGTAATAAAATATAAACCTTTCAGCACATGCCAAGTGCAACACATAGTGTCCTTGACTGACAATATAAATATTGTCAGACTGGCAGGAAAAATGTTGGTTGCCCTCTTAAATTGAGCACACGTGCAAATTGTCCCAATGAGGGCAAGATGAAAAAACAAATTTTGTCAAAGCTTAAGCAATATTTAAGTTTTGTACGACTAAATGATTACTCTGAAAGTTCACTTCCAAAACAGCTATCAATGCAAGGCTGAAAGCACCAAAAGGGAATTCAATGATTTTTTTCCCCCTCACTAAAGAACATAAACACTTTTACTTTTACCTTCTCCCAAACCACGGATCAATAAAATCCTCGACAGCTATATTTAAAATAGTCCTAATATTTTGAGAATCTCCACTTTTGAAGATTTGCAAAGCCAAGTTAGAAGTTCATCACCAAAAATACGTATTACTGTGACTTTATAGTTGAGCCGTCTGGATAATTTTACTTTATTATATCTGGCTATTTAACATGGCTGGTTAAAAGTCTGGGTTTATTTCTCAGAGATGCTGAATAATATAATTCAGAAATTCCCTGCGACATTCAGATGAGAGTTTCAAACTGACCACTGGATATCAAGTTAAATGACATGAGTTAAGAGTTGCTCAAATCAGTCCCTCATCAGAATAGATCACAGGAAGGAGAAACAGTTTTCTGAAGTCAAAGTTCAAAACAACTGTTGCAGCAGTCCAAGCTTGTCCATGCTTTCCTTGATCTAGAATTGTTTAATGATAACTGATAAAGAGTGGACGCTTGATGTCCTAGTGCTAACATTCTTTACCTTGATGAGGACAAAATACACCAAAAAATTGAAAAAGAGGAAAGAATCAAAGATTCCAATAAAATTCCAAGATGATGGTGTATGCTCAATGAGCATCTAATCTCCAAAATTACCCCAAATATATATAGCGTTCATAAGAACATAAGACATAGGAGCTGTAGTAGACCATTCAGACTCTCAAGCCACCCTCATCATCCAATAAGGCTACGATTGATCTAGCCAAGCCTCAACTCGACTTTTATGCCAGCTCCTTATTGCCCTCAACGCCCTGATATTTGAAAAATCTGTCAAAGTTTGCATCACATACGGATAGTGTGGTTAAAAAGGTGTTTGGCACACTTGCTTTCATTCTTAGTCCTTTCAATATAGGAGATGGGAAGTCATGTTGAGGTTGTACAGGACTTTAGTGAGGCCTCATCTGGAAGACTGTGTCCAGCTCTGGTCACCCAGTTATAGGAACAATATTATTAAGCTGGAGAGGGATCAGAAGAGATTTACCAGGATATTGTTGGGAATGGAAGGTTTCAGTTATAAAGACAGACTGGATAGGCTGGGATTATTTTTCACTGGAGCGCAGGAGATTGACAGGCAACCTGATAGAAGTTTATAAAATAATGAGGGGTATAGATAAAGTTAATCGTAGTTGCCTTTTCCCTAGAATGGGGGATTTCAAGATTAGGGGGCACATTTCTGAGGTGAAAGGAGACAGATTTTAAGACGACAATGTGCAATTTTTTTTTTAAAACACAGAGTGGCTCGCATGTGGAATGAACTTCTGGAGGAAGTGGTGGATGCAGGTACAATTACAACGTATAAAAGACATTTGGATAAGTACATGAATAGGAAAGCTTTGGAAGAATATCGGCCAAGAGCAAGCAGGTGGGACTAGTTTGGTTTGGGATTAATGTTTGGAAAGGACTGGTTGGACTGAAGGGTCTGTTTCAGTGCTGTATGACTCTGACTCCTCTTTAAATTATTTCAGAGATCTAGCCTCCACAAAACTTCATCTGTTAGATTCACTGACTAGGCAAAAACCTATTTCTATCCCCTCGCAGATTCCTTGTATCTTCATCACAACATGCCCTCACATCTACTTTTGTATCAATCAGCACCTTTTAGATACATTACACTCAGATCCCTTCTCCATACTATTAATATGGATAATAAATAACTGAGGTCCGAGGTTTCATCCTTGTGATGGTTCACTAGTTAGTTCAGTCTTTCCAATCTGTGAACAAGCGACTTATCCTTACTTGCTGCCTTCTATGTGTTAGCCAATCCACAATCCATGCTAATACATTACCGCTGATACTGTGAGCTCTTATCTTGCGCAATAACCTTTTATAAGGCACCTTAGTGAATGCCTTCTGAAAATCCAGAGGATAGATAAAGGAGAAGCACTGTAAGTGATATGTTTGGATTTTCATAATGTGTTTGATAAGGTGTCAGACATTCGGCTACCTAAAAGAATGGTGTTGGAAGTAGTATATTAGCAGGGATAGAGGAGTGGCCAACTAATAGAAGATAGGAAGTTGGGATAAGGGGGGCATTTTCAGGATTGCAACTTCTAACTATTGGTGTGCCAAAGGGAACAGTACTGGGACCACAATTATTTACAATATATATCAATGACTTGGATGAGGAAAGTGAATGTGCTATAGCCAAGTGTTTGGATGACAAAAATAAATGGGAAGGCAATGGTGAGGACGATGAGTGTTTGCAAAGGGATATAGACAGGTTAAGTGAATAGGCAAAATCTTGACAGATAGAACATAGAGAGAAAAGGTGGGGTCATGCATCTTGGCAGGTAGAATAGATGAGTTTAATGTTATGTAAAATGAGAAAAACTGCAGAAAGCTACAGAACAGAGGATTTGTCAGTCCTCATTCATGAATCACAAAATGCTTGCATCCAAATTCATTGCGGAATAGGGCAGGCAAATAGAATGCTGGCCTCTATTTCAAAAGGGAATACAGCAGAAAAATAGGGACGTCTTGCTAAAATGATACAAAGCACTAGTCAGACCACACCTGGAATACCATGAACAAGATTGCACACAGCTTAGAGAAGGCTCCCCAGGCTGATACCAGGTTGAGAGGCACGGTCTTATAAAGAATAGGCTGGCCTTGTACTCATTATGATTTAAAAAAGTAAGAGGTAACCTTAGAGAAACATAAAGAATTCTCAGGGGACTTGACGGGTTTGATGTGGAAAGGTCAGTTCCACTCCTGAGTGTCTAGGACCAAAAGGACATTCTCAGAATAAGGGATCACACATTTAAGGTTGAGATGAGGAGGAACTTCTTCTCTCAGAGGATAGTGAATCTTTACCATAGAGGGCTGTTGATGCTGGATTATTATGTACATTCAAGGCTGAGAAAGACACATTTTTAAATCAATGAAGGAATCAAAGGTTCTGGAGAAAAGGCAGGAAAGTGGTGTTGAGGATTACCAGATTAGTCACGATCTTTTTGAATGCCAGAGGAGACTTATTGGGCTGAATGGACTGCTTTCATTCCAACATCTTATAGTCTTCTGTCTCCCTCCCATCTTGAACATACGTACCACATTATGGCATTCCAATCCACTGGAACTCTCCAGTAATAAATGTTTGTGTCAGGATGGCACAAATAGTCTACAGAAGGAAACAGACTGGTTAAGTGGTAGGTAAGGACTTGGCAGATGGTATATAATGTTAGAAAATGTCAGGTTATGCACTTTGGCAGGGAGAATGGAGGAGGCGAATGTTATTTAAATGGAGAAAGACTGCAGAAAGTTGCAGCACAATGTAATATTGGGTGCTGAGCCGTAAATTACAAAAAGCTAGCATTTAGATTCAGCAAGTAACATGGAAGCCAAATGAATGTTGACTTTTAATTCAAAAACAGTGGGGTACACAAATAGTGAAGTCTTGCTAAAACTAATCAAGGCAGTGGTTGGACCAGACCTAGAATGCAGTGAACATCTTTGGTTCTCTTATCTCAGGAAAAATATGTGCTGCATTACAAATAGAGGTTCACTAGCTTGATCCTAGGTGTGGAGAATTTTTGTATGAGGGGAGGTGAAGTAGATTGAGCCTGTATTCATCAGCATTTAATAGAATGAGGAGTGACCTTGTTGAGACATACAAGATTCGTGGGGTCTTGACAGGGTAGACATGGAGAGGTTGGTTCCCCTTGTGGGATAGTCTAGATCCAGATGGCATAATCTCAGATTAAAGGGTTATTGATTTAAAACAGAGAATGAGGATGATTTTCTTTTTATCTTAGAAGATAGTGATTCTGTTGAATTCTTCATTGCAGAGAGACAATGAGGCTGGGTTGGCAAGTACATTCAAGGCTGAGATAACAAGCGTGGGGCTGGATGAACACAGCAGGTCAAGCAGCATCATAGGAGCAGGAAAACTTGACGTTT